>JAJOOR010006426.1:0-53278 GCA_036250505.1 Solanum acaule
AATGAAATGTTTTCTTGGTAAAGAAAGTTTTTAATTCCTTATGGTTTTAGTGTCTATGCGATGAATGAATGCTAAGAGGCTTGTATTAGACCTCTTCGAGGTCGAGTACGCCGGTTACGACTAGGGGGTGATCCCGAGTCGTGACAGTCGACATGAGGTTCAGCTCGAGAGAGTGAACCCTAGTCCCATGTCCACACACTCAACGCGAGAGAGTGAGTGGGTTAAGGCGTAGGCTAGTCTTCATGCGGCAAGTGGGTGTCCGAGAGGAATGCATTTGAAATGGGGTAAGTTGCTCGAGAGAGAGGTTATCCCCCTTAAAGCTTAGCCTAGTTACAAATACTCTACGAATTTTCTATTGAAAGCATGTACCCAATAATCTAGCTTAACCCGTATTCCCGTCACATCCCAAGGATCCCCTCTCGTTACTTAGAAACCCTTGTTATTTTGCTGTTTTTGCCTTACTTGTGATATAAAAAAAAAACCCATTGTTAATTGACACTCTTGTGTCCCCCTTTAATTTGCAATGTTTGTAATCGTCAATGTCTTTAGCTACAACTAGTTAGAACTAAATTTTATTTTTCTATTAATTCTCAAAACCACTCTCATGGGACGATCCCAACCCTTGGTTGGGTTACTAAACTATTGTACGATCGTAGACACTTGCATCGAAAGTCGTGTCTTGATTATGCAAACATCATGAACCACAGACCCCAACCACGGACTGTGGTCTGACCTATGGTCTGTAGGTCTGGTCGTGGTCCTGAGCCTCAGAAGACTTGGCAGGGTGGCCAATCCATGGACCACACTACGGTCTGTGGTTCTACCCACGGGCCGTGGTTGGCCTCCTTACCTAGCACCTGCAACTTCCCAAAATTTGTTTCATTTCCCTTTCTCAGATTCGGGGTGTTACAATATCTCCTCCTTGGGACCATTCATTCTCGAATGAGATTCAAAATAGTTCTAAAAGAGTAGGAGAGGAACAAACAATCCAACCTACAATGCAATGCATACAACTGAGGCGGAACTATCCAAGCTAGGACGTTCTCAAAACATCATAAGAGGGGTGAAACTAACTCTAACATCCCATCATCCATGCAATGCACATATCCAAGGAGGAAACATCAACTCCAAGCTAAACATACTCAATGCATCATAAGGAAGTAGGAACTACATTTCGCAATCCAATGTGCATGAATTTTCACAATAACTCGTGTTCAAGGAGGAACTACCTTCTCTAAGCTAAAAGCATGCTCAACACAATCTCATGGTGCTCATATGCAATTTGGTTCTCAAAAATCATATCTAAAGCATGTTCATCAGTTCATATCATGAAGTCTATAGACAATGCATACTCAATGCACAACAACATGAGGAAATCAATTATGTAAACTCATTTTCTTTCAAAACACAAGTTTTGGTGAGCATGCATAACATAAGGAAATCATGGAAACACATAAAACACATGACTCCAAAACAAAAGACAAACCATGAGAAACTCATTGCCTCAAGCTAGAATAGGAGTAGAAGGAAAAAGATGAGGATATAGGGACATCATATCGGCATCGGCCTCCCAAGTAGCACCTTCGACTAACTGATTCCTCCACAACACTTTCACGAAAGCTATTTCTTTATTTCTCAACTTATTAACTTGCCGGTCCAAAATCTCAACCGGAACTTCCTCATATGAGATATTCTTCTTAACTCCCAAACCTTCTGAGGAAATTATGGATGTCAGATCACCAACACATTTCATCAACATGGAGACATGGAAAACGGGATGCACTGATGCCAACTCATTTGGCAAATCTAACTCATAAGCAACCATACCAACATGTGCCTCAAAATCTAATATGGTATATCGGGGAATAAGCTTCCCTTTCTTACCAAAGCTCATTACACCCTTCATGGGTGAGATTTTTAAGTAAACCTAATCATGAACATCAAACTCTAGATCCCTTCTTCTCACATCAGTATATGACTTTTGTCGACTTTGAGCCGTTTTCAAATTTTCTCTTATAAGTTGAACTTTCTCCATGGCCTCACATACTAACTTGGGACCTATTTGGCCAACTTCACCAACCTCAAACCAACCTATAGGAGATCTACACCTCGTACCATATAGTGCCTCAAATTGAGCCATATCAATACTCGAGTGATAGCTATTCTTATAGGCAAACTCAATCAATGGCAAATGGTCATCCCAATTACCCTTAAAATCAATCACACAACCCCTTAACATATCTTCCAAAGTTTAGATAGTACGCTTTGCTTGGCCATCAGTTTGGGGATGAAAGGTCATACTATGCTTCACTTTAGTGCCAAGGCCCCTTTGGAATGACTTCCAAAACTGAGAAGTGAATTAGGTACCACGATTGGAAATAGTGTCAAAGGCACTTTATGCAACTTTACCATTTATCTCAAGTACATCTTGGCATACTCCTCCGCCGAATAAGAAACCTTGACGAGAAGGAAATGAGCCAATATTGTCATCCGATCTACTATAACCCAAATAGAATCATGTTGTCACCAAGTGCGAGGCAAATCAACAATAAAGTCCATATTCAAGTCTTCCCACTTCCAAGTAGGAATGCTAATATCTTGGGACAAACCTCCCAGTTTCTGATGCTCAACCTTTACTTGTTGTCAATTTGGACACTCGGCCACAAATCCCACAATATCCTTCTTCATCCCATTCCACCAATAGACCTCCCGTAAATCACGATACATCTTGGTGGCTCCCGGGTGAATGGAATACTGCAAACTATAGGCTTCTCAAGATATGTTCCCTCAATTCATCAACATTCGGAACGCATAAACGACCTTGATAAATAAGTTCACCATATCCCCCTTGGGAGAAAGCTTCAACATATTTCTTAAGCACCGCCTCTTTTAAATCTACCAAAATTGGATCAAGACCTTGCTTGGCTTTCACATCCGCTAGAAAAGATGATTTGGAACCATTGTGAAACATAACACCACCCTTGGTGGAGTCTACTAGTTTAACACTTAGTAGAGCCAATCTATAAATATCTCGAACCAACTCTTTCTTTTTTTCTTCAATATGATCAACACTACCCATAGATAACCAACTAAGAACATATGGTACCACATTAGCTTTACCGTAGTAATAAAGAACTCTCATGTCATAATCCTTCAATAACTCAAGCCACCTTCTTTGGCGAAGATTTAGATATTTTTGATTGAACACATATTGCAAACTCTTGTGGTTGGTAAACACATCTACATGAACTCCATACAAATAGTGTCTTCAAATCTTTAGAGCAAACACGACCACCACTAACTCAAGGTCGTGATTAGGATAATTTTTCTCATGAATTTAAAGTTGCCTTGAGGCATAGGCAATAACTTACCCATTTTGCATAAGCACGCATCCTAGCCCAATTCTCGAGGCATCACAATAAACCACAAAACTATCCATCCTTTCTGATAAGGTCAACACCGGAGCGGAAATAAGTCTATCCTTCAACTCTTGGACACTCTTTTCACATGCTTCAGACCATATGAACTTAGCCTTCTTTTGAGTCAAAGCCATCAGAGGAGAGGCAATTGAAGAAAATTCCTCAACAAACCTTCTATAGTAACCGGCTAAACCCAAGAAACTTCTAATATCCAAAAGATTTAGAGGTCTAGGCCAAATCTTTACCGCGTTTGTCTTCTTAGGATCTACCTTAATACCCTTACTTGAAACAATATGACCAAGGAAAGCTACGGACCTTAACCAAAATTCACATTTGCTAAACTTTGCAAAAAGTTGTTGGTTCTTAAGAATTTGCAACATGATCCTCAAATGATCAATATGCTCATTCTCATTTCTTGAATAGATCAAAATATCATCAATGAACACAATCACAAACATGTCAAGGTATTGTCTAAACACCGTATGCATCAAATCCATAAACGCCACCGGAACATTAGTCAACTCAAATGACATTACCAAAAACTCATAATGACCATACCGAGTTCAAAAAAGCCATCTTCAGAATGTCATCTTCTTTCACCCTCAATTGGTGATAACCTGATCGGAGATCAATCTTAGAGAAATAACTTGCTCTTTGGAGTTGGTCAAATAAATCATCTATCCTTGGAAGAGGATACTTATTTTTAATGGTTACCTTGTTCAACTATCTATAATCAATACACATACGAATAGAACCATCTTTCTTTCTAACAAACAAAACTGGAGCACCCCATGGAGAGATACTCGATCGGATGAAAGCCTTATCCAAAAAATCTTGCAATTGTTTTTTCAACTCCTCTAGTTTTGTCGGATCCATACGATAAGGAGGAATAGAAATAGATTGCGTATCTAGGAGAAGGTCAATATCGAAGTCTATTTCCCGCTCGGGAGGAATATCGGGTAAATCATCAAGGAACACATCCGGAAACTAATTAACAATGGGGACCGACTAAAGAGTAGGGGTTTCAAAATCTACATTTCTTACCCTAACTAGATGGTAAAAGCAACCCTTAGAAATCATCTTTCTAGCTTTAAGATAAGAGACAAATTGACCCTTAGGCATAGAATTTCCCCCCTTCCACTCTAGGATAGGCTCATTCGAGAACTAAAACTTGACTACACGAGTTCTACAATCAATATAAGCATAACATGAGTGCAACCAATCCATACCCAAGATAACATCAAAATCTAACAGATCAAGCTCTACCAAGTCAGCAAGAGTAACTCTACGGGACAAGGAAATGGGATACCTTCTATAGACCCTTTTAGCCACAATAAAATCACCAATAGGAGTAGAGACAGAAAAAGGTTCTAACAACACATCTAGATGAACTTCAAACCTCATAGACACATATGGCATCGCAAAAAACAAGGTAGCACGGGGATCAAGTAAAGCATAAACATCAAGTTGGAAAACTTTCAACATATCAAAAACCATATCGGGAGAACCATCTTGTTCAACATAAGTTTGAAATGCATAAAAGTGGTTTTGCTTAGGAGCATTGGAACCCAAACCACTAGGAGAAGCTTTCTTGCCCTCTCTTCCTTTATCCGTAAGCATCGGGCAATCCCTCATTTTGTGACCACTCTTACCACAACTAAAGCACCCATATGTGTCAGCTAGACACTTACCATCGTGCTCCTTCCACACTTAGTACAAGTAGACATGGGCAATGAAGATCCACTACCATTAGCTCCTTGAGGATTAGGGTTAAACACCCTATCTTTGTTGAACATAGGAGGAGCATTGGAGGAACCTTGACCGGAAAACCTTTGTCGAAATCTAGGACGACCTTGTTCATCGGACCTTGCATTAGAGAAATTTTCATCACCGATCTTGGCCCTCTTACCTCTCTATACTTTTACTTAAGTTTCTCCTCCTTAATTTGTTGTGCATGTACCATGAGACAAGATATGGCCATGTCATTGATGAGCATGGTTGTTTGGCACTCTTTAACCACCATTTCGGACACACTCGAAACAAACTTACTCAGCTTAGCCTTTGAATCGGCAACCATTGTTGGAGCATACTTAGACAATTGAGTGAACTTTAGAGTGTATTCCCTCTAACTCATACTTCCTTGTCGAAGGTTAATGAACTCAAGCTACTTGGCTTCCCTCATCTCAAAGGGAAAGAACCTATCAAGAAAAGCGGTCTTAAAATTCTCCCAATCAAGAGGACCCGCATCTTCCGGTCTCCCTTCCTTCATTTGGTTATACCATATTTGAGCCACACCTTTTAGTTGATAAGCGGCCAACTCCGCCTTTTCCACCGACGTAACTCCCATAATCATCAATACCTTATAGACTCTTCAATAAACTCTTGAGGATCTTTCTCAACCTTAGAACCATGAAACTCCGGATGATTCAACCTTGTTAAGTGCCTCACTCTTGAAGTCGTCGTACCCACATTTAGGTTCACGGGAACCGCAACCTCCCTATTATCTTGGGTCATCATGGCTTGATCCAACACTTGAAAAGAAGTCCTAAACTTTGCATTAGACACTTGCTCGGACAAAGGATCGACCGAAACTTGAGGAGCTTCTTGTTCTTCATTCTCGTTCGCATTCCTTCTAGTATAAGCTCTTCGAGTAGCCATATCCTGAAGAAAATAGGATAAAGATTAGGAGAGAGACCTTATAGAGTTAAACTCTATCGCACGACTTAAGAGTAATGAAAGAAGTGGAATTTCCTAATCATCATGTAGCCTCTCATTCATAAATGTGGCATGTTTCACACTCATGAACAAGACTCTACTAGATGTGGCTTATGAGACATCCAAGGACCATTCTAAACCTTGTGCTCTGATTACCAAGTTTGTCATAACCCAAGGGTACTCCCTAGATGTAACATGGCATATAGAACCCCGAAGGATTCTATACAAGCCACTTAGCTCTCATAACATAAGAAATAGAACAATAAGAGTAAAACAATAGTCCAAAACATTTTATAGAAGAAAAGCGGAAGTCTAAAACACTTGTCTAATCATAGTCATCTAATACAATAGAATGAAATTGGGTCTAGCCCATACATCATGTCCAAAAGAGAAAATACATGAAAGAAAGTGAATCAATAAACTCCATCCTCATAGCATGAGGACTCATCAAATCTGGGAAATCTCAAACTCAACCACTAGCCACTAAACTGATGACCCTGACTGTCAGACCCTACATTTGGGGAAATGTAGGAAAGAGTATGCGTTAGTACAAAACAATGTACCAAGTATGATAGCCATGCATAAAATAGTTAAATCATGCTAAAAGGGACATTTCATTTCATGACATGAATTGACCAAGCTAGAGCATGATATAAAAGAGTTAAAATTCATAAGTCATAAAATCATGGTCAATGCAAGCTAACTTCATCTTTAAAACCTTTGAACTCATAAGCGATACTTCTTGAAGTAACCTTAGTTCATTATTAATGTGGGGAATTAGCCTTAACCGACATAGAGACCATGTGAGCTATAACATGATCCCCCGGTGTCTCCTACATCGAAAAAGGTTGTCCTACTTGCCAAGGTAGAACCATGAACTTATAGCTTAAGTGGATCCACTAGTTGATCAACCTATGGGGGCACATAGTTAAGGGATAAGGATATTTCTACTAGAAACCCAATCTCTACTAATGGGAGAGCTTCCATCTCATGAGATTTCTTCTAGAAACGTGGCCTCTACTAACGGGAGAGCTTCCATCGCATTATTAATATCCTCTCGGTGCTAAGCATAAATCCCAAGAAAGTCATTTCTTACTTGACATCATTATTCATGGAAAAGTGTCAGTGGACAACCAATCCAAGCTAGTTTCATTAAGATAGCTCCTTAGTATTTGACTCAATTAGGTGAGAAAGTCTTTCAACCTAAGAATCCTTTCTATATGAGAAAACCTTTCACATCATGCTAGTATGTGTTTATGATAATATCCTTTCACAACACAACATCGTCATTGGTACTTTACTCTCAATGCACCCTTAAAACATTTGCATAGATTTCATAAGAAAATTCATAATTCCATAATTTACCTCTTGAGGTTCAAAACCCACTTTCAATCATCAATACTTACAAAACATGGGTTAGATATGGATTTCATCATATCTACATGTAAAGGTTGCAATACATGATTGATTTCATAAAACTCATGCTTTATACGCAAAATCCCACATCATATGATTCATAACTTGAAAACATGGGGGACTACATGGGTTCATGGGGAAATCATCACAAAATCATCATATTTCATCAATTCCTACATAAGAGATCATAATTCAATCATTTAAATCAATAATGCAAAGAACCCATGATAATTGAAGAAAACCCTAACTCAATTGGGGAATTTTACCTTTTGAAATAGAGGAATTTGGGAACTCCATGAATGGAAGGAATCCATGGATGAAAACTATCATACCTTGAATCTAAATGTCCCACCACGAGCCTACACCCTGGGCGGGACTGGCACTCAAGAACCATTGTTGGCCACAAGCGAACCCTTTGCCTGGCTTAACTCTTAGCTAAAGACTTACTTATGATAAAATACTTTAAAAAGTAAACTGAACTGCTCAATAGATAACTTAGAATGTATTAAATAACATTCAACTTAGCCAAAGTGGCAACTCATGTCTCAAAACAAAACCCAACAATAAAATAGTGAGAAATGGACTAACTTACTGTCTATGAAGCCTCTAATAACTGAGATAGATGTCGGGACAAGACCCACGACATCCGAATGAACTAAAAATGACAAAGAAATGAAAAAGGGGATCCTCCGGAAGCAAGGACGCTCACCAACAACTCTGAAACCCAACTGGATCAACGATGCACTGGATGCTGATCCTGGTTACCTGAATCTGCATCATAAAAAGATGCAGGCCAACTGGCATCAGTACATTGAATGTACGAGCATGCGAGGGGAATACTAAACAAGACATAAGCTTGAAAGGAACTGAAAGAACATACATGGGCTCAACTTAACTCATTTCAATATAAAGCAATAATATGAATGCAATATAAATAAAAGCTTTTAAAATATGGATAACAACTCTGTGTATTTAGAAATACAACAGTAACTCTGTATGTATGTAAACATACAATATAAACTCTGGAATGTATATAAAAATACAATTTTACTTTTGCGTATATAAGAATACAAAATACTTCTATAGGAGTTTCTCTAACCGACAACCATCACTTAAGAGCTATGTGATTATACAGCGTTTTGCCTCATGCTACCAGGGCCGTCCTATACCTTGTCGAGGGTATAGAACCTGACTACTAAGTGGATCCACTAGTCTATGCTAAAAAGCACTAAGGAATCATCTAAAAAGTATGACCCTTTTCTACCCATGATGGCTACATGGTTTATGGGGGTTGGGAGTTTTCTGAACTCTCCCCCACATCGGTGCTCAATACTACTCCCAAAATATAATACTAGCTCTTATGATTTAAAACATAACTTCTTTATGTGGTTTGAGATAATTTCTCAAAACTTAGCTCAAAGGCTATCTTGGAAATCAAAGTTCCCTCTCTTGCTTAATTGTGAAAGCATTTACTCTTTATTGAAAACTAGCTCAAAGGCTCCTTTGAAAATCTCAGTTTCCTTTCTTGTTTAAATGTTAAAACATTTTAAACTCTTTGGGAATACATAGTCCCCATGTACACTTTGAAGAAATGAACTTCAACCTTTACTCTTTACTCAACTCAAAACTCAGGTCTTAAAACAAAGTTAAAACATTTGTAAAAGACTCTTGGAAGACTCTATGAACTTCTCTTGACTTGACTCTTAACTTCTCTTGACTTGACTCTTAACTTTTCTTGACTTGACTCTTAAATTTTCTTGACTTGAATCTTAACTTTCCTTGAATTGAACTATGGATTCAAGGATTGTGATTTGTGATAGGAAAGGTCTCTTGATGTTTAGGAGTGTTTTTAGATAGTTAAACATGTGAAACGATCAAGAAATCACTGTCTCAAAGCAAGTCTGCGATGCGGAGACGCATTTAAATATTTGGTCGCGAAATAAATTTTTGAAGCAGAAGGGTCCGTGACCACTCCGCGAAGCGGAGAAAGTTTCTGTGAAATGGTGGGGCAGGTCCGCGACGCGGACTGGGTCTCCAGATTCGCCCAACTTGTTCCTTCTTCATTTTCTAACCCCAATTCACCTAAACTCGGTTCTTTTTCTCAAATTCCCCTTAGATTCAGATACCCAGTATATGTAAACAAGAACCTAACTCAAAACAACTCTATAATCGATGCAATAACCTCAAGAACTCCTCAATTTCATCCCAATTCAAGAATGAAAGCAAATTCAAGAACACATATCAAGAACATCGAACTTTCAACCTTTTTAGGACGAATACACGCTGAAATAAACTTGTTTGGCACGTGGGTGAACGAACCCAATATTATGAAAGTCTCACATACCTCGTAGGATCAAATCCTTGACGAAATCCGCAATCAATTCTTCAATAACTTGGCGATTCTTTTCTTATCCTTTTCTCCTCTTCTTTTCTCTTCTCTCAAAACCCTAACTTATTTTCAATAGCGTAAACTGAATCCAATCAGTTGAGACCCCAACTTAATTATAAAAAACGAATTTAATTAATTGGGTGGTAAAAAGACCATAATACCCTTCAAAAATCCGGTTTTGACTTTCCTTATCTAGACAGTCCAACTTCAAATGAGCATATGTCCCTCATACCAATTCGTAACTAAGCAAACTTGGCGGCGTTGGAAAGAAATTCAAAGATCTTTCCTACGGTATCTTGTAGCACACTTAAATCATCCTGATCTAGGAGCTATGGTCGTTTGAAGTTGACCCAAAACTCATACTTAGCTTAACTTTGTCAAACTTTCCAAATTTGATTATTTCCAAAAATGGTTTTTTTCTAATTCTAAGTCTTTCTAGTAGAGGGGTGTTACACTAAATTCTAGCCTTCAATAGAGGAATTGAAACCTTGACTTGAAACCCTAGGTTGAATCTTCTTCTTCTTCAAGTCCTAGAGAGAGAAATATTTTGGAGATGAGAGTTGATCTTCTTTGTTAATTTAGAAGAATGAAGTGAATGGGATAATTTGGGGGTTGAAAATGCTTATATAATGGTCTTAGTGAAGGGTAAAACGATGTATTATAGGAACTAATTAATTAGAAAAACATCCAACTGCCCCTGAAAATAACTGCCAGCTGACCACTGACGGACCCCAGTTGACGGACAATGGTCTGACCTACGGTCTATCCTGGTGGATCATCGTTGGTCATCAGAAACTAGTTTTTGGGCCAGTGAACCTCGACCATGGACCGTGGTCTGACCTACGGTCTGTAGGTCTGGTCGTGGTCCTGAGCCTCAAAAGACTTGGTAGGGTGGCCAATCCACAGACCACACTATGGTCTGTGGTTCTACCCACGGCCCGTGGTTGGCCTCCGTGGCTGGCACCTGCAACTTCCCAAAATTTGTTTCATTTCCCTTTTTTGGATTCGGGGTGTTACAATATTGGTCCTTACAGGATATCCAAGAGGATTGGCAATGTAGTCTATGAGTTGAAACTACCGCCAGAGTTACCTGCAGTCCATTCGATATTCCACATTTCAATGTTGAAGAAGTGTATGGGCGACCCTTCATTTATTATACCTACTGAAAATATTGGTATTAAGGACAGCCTATCTCATAAGGAGATACCTGTTGAGATACTTGATCATCAAGTTCACAAGTTGAGAACCAAGGAGGTAGCATAAGTCAAAGTCTTATAAAGGAATCAGTTTGTTGAGGAAGCTACTTGGGAAGCTAAGGAGGATATGAAGAAGAGATAACCACATCTCTTTTCTTCCAGAGAAATTCCAAATCAAGGTACTAATTATTTTCTTGGTACTCTTTAAGTTGAAATATTGTATTAAATTCCATATAGAGTGTTTGAGTTGGGTGTTAGATGTTGCTACCCTTAGTCTACTTAGAGTGATCTCATTCGAGGACGAATGTTCCCAAGGGGGAGATATTGTAACATCCCGCCTTATAAATAGTTAAATTTAGAAAGAACTAATTTGGAAACAGCTAATTTGAGATTTGTTCAAGTAAAGCTTAAGTTGTGAGGTTTGGCTCAACTTCAAATAACCATAACTTTCAGTACAGGATGTGTTAGGTGGCCAATAAGATATAAAATGAAATTTCTTGGAATCTTCTTTCCAACTCCATTGAATTTGCTAAATTTTGAGTTCGGATGAGGGAGATATACCCGTTTGAAGTCAGCATGTCAGTTAAGGAAATTTACCCGAATTAATGAGAGGTATTTTTGTTTTTTCCTTACCCCATCAACTTTAAACGTTTTTAGTAATATTTTAGGGCTCTAAACTGATTTGGGTTAGTTTTCACAATCCAAAATACGCTTAGGGTTTTTTAGAGGAGTTCAAGAGGAGAAAAGAGGAGAGGTTCAAGGCGTTCGTCAAGATTCTTGAGAATTGTCGAGGAATTTCGCCAAGGGATTGATCCCTAAGAGGTATGTAAGCTTTCATAGTGATTTTTTTGTTCACCCACATGCCAATCATGATTTAAATTATCGAATTCCTCCATAAAGATTGAGAAATTTAAGTTCTTAATGATTGTTCTTAAAGTGTTGCTCTCCATTCTTGAATTTTGATGTTTGGTTGAGTTCTTGAGGCGAGAATCTTGTTAATGAGTATTGTTCTTGAGGGTTTTCAAGTAGATTCTCATGTAATTAAGTTAGGTAAATTAATCTATGAGGGTTTGGAAGAAACCATTCGATTCTAGGCGAATTAGAGTCAGAAGACAAGTAACAAAATTCGTTGAAAATTTTGGGCAAGGGCTGGCGCGCCGCACCGGTGGTGCACCAAAACTGCGCCTCTGAAATTTAGGTGCTGGCGACGTGTGCCACTCAGTGCACCAGGGTCGCCTGCCCCCATCCTTTTTTCAGTTGTTTCACCCATCTATGTTCTCTTAAAGTGTACCTTTACTCCTTTCTGATTCTAACTAATCTAAACTACATCTAAACATAGAGAGATCCTTCATAACATGAATCATAAACCTTGAATTCATAATTCATAATTCAAATTCAAGGTAGAGTTAAGAGTAAAGTCTTGAGAGTTCATTCGAGTCATTTTGAGAACTCTTTTACAATCTTTTAAAACTTGTTTTAAGACTTGAGTACTTGAGTATTAGGATGAGGAGAGTTGAGTTTCATTTTTTAAAATGAATATATGGGAACTAAGTATTCCCAAGAGTAAATGTTTTTACATTTAAACTGAGAGGAAACATCGATTTCCAAATGAGTTCATGAGGTGTTTTTGAGTATAATCTCTTTTAAGAGAACCTTTTGACTAATAATCTTAAATCTTGAGGATGTGGAAATGTTTTTAAACATATGAGACGAGTTCTTTTATTGGGAGTAGTATTGAGCACCGATATGGGGATGAATTCATCCAACTCAAAGTCCTCATAAACCATGTAGCCGACGTGGAATGAAAGGGTCATACTTTTTAGATGATTTCTTATTCATTTTTAAGCATAGCTTAGTGGATCCATTTAGTTGAGGATATCTTATACTCAGGCAAGGTATAGGACAGTTTTGGCAACTTGGGCGAGATAATGTATCATCACATAGCTCATATTGATGGTTGTCGGTTGGAGAATCCCCAAAATTGAGCTATTTTGTATCTTTACATACAAACTGAGTTATTATTGTATTTTTACATACATTGAGTTGTTGTCTACTATTTTAAATGTTTTATATAAACTGCATCTTCATTGTTGTTTTTATACTATATTGAGTTGAGTATCCATGAGTTGAGGTTGAGTTAAGTAGAGTTAAGGTGAGTATGTTTCCTTCTTTCCAAGTTCAAGCTTTTATGATATGTTCACTGTTTCCCCTTACATGCTCGTACATTCAATGTACTAATGTCAGTTGGCCTGCATCGTTTCATGATAAAGATACAGGAGATCAAGGTCATGAACAGATGCTTCGTTGATACCATAGCAGTTCGAGTTAGCTTTGGTGAGCCTCCTTACTTCCGGAGGATCCCTTATTTATTTCTATTATTTCAGTTTTGTTAGGATGACCAAAGAGGCCCCGCCTAAAGTTCTGACCCTTGCTTCAAGCTCTGCTCTGGGAGAATGGCCCCACCCGATGTGATCGACGTCGCATCTCGACCTGTTCGTGCTGCGGAGCGAACACCTACTTTGAGGAGAAAGAAATCCTTTCCTAAAGTGAAAGTGAATTCAAGCCGGTACATCATAAATAAAAAGAGAGGGGTCTTGTCCCAACATCCCTCATAGTATTAAAGGCTTCATAGATAGACAGTAGTGTTTGAAAAGCTTTTTCAATTCCTTGTTAACTATTTTAAAGACATGAGTTGACTATTTCTAGCTAGTTGAATATTTTATTATATTCTGAGGTATTCATTTGAGATATTTGAGTTAAAGCTTTATATTTGAGTTCATCTTATGTTGAGTAAGTCTTCCGCTGAGAGTTAAGCTAGGTCAAGGGTTCGCTTGGAGCCAGCAATGGTTCTCGAGTGCCGGTCACGTCCATGGTGTTAGCTCAAGGAATGACAGTAACATCTGTACATATATCTTTAGCTTAAGTGGAACAAATAGCTAGGTCATTTAAGACAATCCTATAGGGGCACATAGATAGGGACTAGAGGTTTGTACTAGATACTACCCTATTTGAGCCTCCACCTCAAATCCTCTCTGTGCTAAGTCTAAATCCCAATGGAATAGATAAAAGTGAAATATCATTATAACATAGGAAAATCTATGATCAACACCAATCCGCATCGTTAAAATCAAAACATTTAATAGCTCCTTAAAACACAATTCAAGCATAGGTCAGAAAACCTTTCACCAATGTGAATCCATATGTGAGAAATACCTTTCACAATCATGATCATATTCGTATGTTAAATAACCTTTCACAAAAACATTGATACTTTAATCTTAAAGAATCCTATCATCATAAACATCATTTTCATAAGACATGCATCGTCCTTCAAAATTCATAATTCATAGGTTTATGAGTTCTTCACAAGTTAATAGTTAAAAATCATGGACTATGAATGGGTTCATATTGTCACACCCCGAAATAGGGGGAGTAACTAGCACTAGATACCCTATTAGAACAAGTTACCCACTAAAACATACTAGCTAACCAAACTGTGAGACAAAAAGATTGGGCAGCACAACATCTAAAAAGGTAATCCTAGACCCTGAAGGTCATGACCTGAATACATGTCTACTTACACACACACATATATATACATGCCAAGACTATTAGTTGGAGGTTGAAACATACAAAAAGAAAACCCAGAATATTGTGTCCATAATAGCCTCTATAAGTAGCATAAGCACTGTTAGGACAATGCCCCGACTATACCCAAACTGTACAACAAAAGTAAACATTATGTGATAGCCCCAGGATAAGATGGAGGTTACCAACTCATAGTTGAACCTGAATCCTAGCGAGTGGGTCGATTAGAGTCCCTGCTTGTACCTGCTCGCACGAAACAAAAAGCAGCTTCCCCAGGCAAAAGGACGTTAGTACGAATAAAAATGTACTGGTATGTAAAGAGGAAAGTAGAATCATAAATATTTACTGTAAAAAGGTAATAGTGATACCACCTGAAACTGTAACTCAAATAATCTCCATGGCTGACATTTGGCCCCCTACTATTTAAATATGCATGGTATGCTCGTATAATCGTATGTCGTGAATACATATATATATATATATATAGATGCAAATGCATGACATACCCAACCAAATGCTAGCAATGGTGGTGCCTTTCAGTTATAGAACCGGCATCATATTCACCAACTTGTCGCCATGTGTGTCTCATACATATAAATATAGGCAATAGGCCCCATACCTCCCGATTATAGCTCGGGAGTAGAATGCATAGCATGTCATGTCATGAATTTATAACACCTATAAGTTATTGTTGTCATGTTGCCAATCTTGGCCCGTTTGTAGTCTTGTTCTCATAACCCCATAATCACTTTCGTATAACATGTAACCATCTCATGGAACCTCATATATTCTTTCAAATAAGCTTGAAAAGTTAACTCGAATTTTAGAAAGATAACCTAACCTTGAAGATACTCATAACAAGTTTAAGGTGATTTACTTAGTTCCTAACTTGGTTCCTAAATAATTTATAAAAGAAGTATTTCAAAAAACCAAGTGTTCTAATAGTTTCAACATTTAAGTTATATTAGAGAGTTTTGAAGATTGTGAGTTACTTTAAAGATTTTTCATAATAACTTTAGTGGGGAAAGAGGGTTGGTTACAAGTAAAAAGGGTCTCGCGTGATATTTTAAGTCACATCACCCAAAGAAGAATAAGAATCCATACATGCGTACATATAATCAAGGAAGCCGATAAAATTACATGTAGATGTCGAATACTCTATTTATCCGAAGGAGTGGAATATCAAAATAATATAATCATGAAAATAATTCAGTTGAGATCCCAATGCCTTTAACTGAAGGTCTTTCTAGCAAGAGAATAGCAAAATATCACATTCGGCGTTTTAGGAATTTCCCAGGAGTGGTGCTAAAATGAGGGACGTAGCTTAGCCTTAACATACCTTTCCAATGAACGCTCGAATGGCCGTAGCTTCTTCACAAAAGTTGTTTCTTACATCCTAAGCACAGCTGGTACGTACCTATAAACAGTTCATAATTGATCTTAAATCGGCAGATTTTCCAAATGGCCTCAACTTAACGAAACATCCGTAGAACTTCATAAAACCAATCATAAAAGAGTCATGAGATGATTAACTTAGTTAACCGAGTGTAAACCTTGAAGAAACACCAATAACTACAAATTTATATCTTCAAAAACTAGCTCCAAATGCAGCTAATAGAAGGGGAAAACGATTACCACGTGTAGAGATCACGTTTCTAGGCGTAGGGACAACCTTTAATGGTAGAAATCGTCAAAAACTAACCTTCATCATGAAAGAACTCCATAGGAACCCTCTCTTAATCTTTCTTTCTGGTTAGGAAGTGAAAATAAATGTTTTCATAGCTTAAAACGTTGAGTTAACCGACATACCACATTTTTAACCTGACCTGGATCGCGACCCGGATTCTACCCCGACAGTTCGTAGTAAAACCCTCATAACTCTTTACTCCGATGTCGGTTGGATATGGGGTTTGTCCATTGCAAACTAGACTCGTAGGTCTTCGATTTAATAAGTGATGGGCCTTCTAACTCTTTATATATTGAGAGAAAACATCCAAGACATTTGACCCAAAGTTAAGAAAATATTATTAGAGAAACTTCAATAACTTTTGCCGACCATAGTTTCACTAATTTTCTTGACTTCAAAACTTAACATACGACCCTTGTGCTATTATAATACCTCATAACACACTATTCTTAGAATGATGTACACTCAAAGGCTTATCCACAAGGTATGGGACAATTTAAACCTTTCAAACGGGCGAAGTTCTACCCGAGCCATTTCTTTAATCATGAACTTTGTTTGAGGGATCCCTTTGACTTAAAACTTTAGTTTATTTCCTTGATATTCCCACCTATTTTCAATCTTAATCTCCATTGTATGATACAAAGTCATATACACCTCATATAACCATGCCATACTACGCCACATATATTATGCAAGAATAGAGAAAAAGTACGAGATCTTACACATATGATTTAAACTCAATATGTTCTAATTACATGAAATCATGCAATATAAGATTGAAAAATAACCATTCAATCATAAACCCGTAGAGAATTAAGAAGTTCCCTAATTTGATCAATTAAAATTGAATTGAGAAATTGAAAATCTTGGGGACCCATGGAGGAATGGACTTCATGGGTGAATAGCCACATACCTTGCTACTCAAAGCCCAAGAAGAATGGTGAATTGAAGACCTTGGAGTGAACCCTGGCTTCTTATTCTTCCTTAGGTTGAGAGGGAATTTGAGAGAATGAATTTGGTTGTGTTTTGAGGAAAATTGGAGAATGGATTTAAAATGGGTAGATTCAGGACTTAAACTTTTTAGAGAGAGGCCAAAACGACATAGCATAGGCTTAAAACATTTAGGAAAAGACCCAAAAATCCCTTAAAAATAACGATCGAACTCTTCTACAGTTTGGACCGACGGTCCATAGAAATCCTGGTCAACCTTAGTAAAGTTCATAAGCCTTAATTTTGATCAACTTTTAACGAAACGTGTCTTCGGTATGTAGGAACTTCTGCGGTCCGGAGACCCCAACCGTAGAAATCAACTTTGCCCTTAAACTTCACCAAGTCTTGGACCTTCCTACAGGACCTATCTACGACTCATAGAGCATTTGACGGACCATCCAGTTCACTCATAGAAAAGTTTAGAAACTTGATTTTTAAAAAGAATTTATTTCCTTCCTTTTTACGAGACTGGTGTACGACCCATAGAAAGTTCTACGAACCATAAACTGGTCTCGTATACCTGAACTAGTAGACAATAATTCATGCAACCTATTCCTTTTTTGAAATGTGAGGTGTTAAATCATTTGTCTTAATTACTCAAATAATCACTCCGGGACTTCATCCTTCCTCTTTCTTTGAGTCTCCAAATCAATGCGATCTAATCATATAAGTAACCAACATAAAATTTCAAGCCTAACAAAACCATTATCAAATATTTTGGAAAATGAGGTCAAATCAACCCAAAAACCTGATTCCAAAAAGAAGGGTAAATCTAGAAATTAATGTGACAATACGTTACATAAAGAATTTGGAAGTAACCGGTGAAAACCATTTTTAAAACAGAGTTGATATGAATCCAAAATCATAATTTAAACCAAAAACCTTTGAATAAACCCATCTCGTGTATTTGATATAAAAAAATCCAAACACCAAAAACCTTAAGTTCTTTAAAATCTCCAAACTTTGAAGTTCAAAATCCCTATTTTGATGTTTAAAATCATAAAGAGTTAATGGAAATTGAATATTTAAGGTCAAAATCACTTACCCAAATGATTTATGTCGAAACAACTCTTAGAAATCACCTCCAAGGGTTCCCCAAAACACAAAATTGTGAAAAATGGGGAAGAACCTCGATTTTTGAAAGTACAAAGACTCTCATGTCCCTTCTTTTTGCCAATGTTGGATTGAGTCCCGTGAACACGATGGTCAAAGTTTTACCGCACTCGATGGTGGTCTCCATCCCCATGAATATGTAGGTGCGCAGGAATTAACCTTTGCGAACATAGGCAAACTGCTGTGAATGTGAATGTCTACCCACATGCCTTTTGCGATCATGAAAGGGGCCATGCAAACATGGAGGCTCAACTTCCTTCACTTTTGCAAAAAAGGTGTCCCACCCCGAGGCTACCCCCTGGGCGCAAACACGGGACATAGGATCACGAGTGACCCCAAGCTAACCCTGTTGGCATATCATAAGCATATTAAGATAAAATAAATCAATAAATATTGTGTGGAAGCTAAATCACATGAATAATCTGAAATGATGGGGAAATACCCATATACTAAATCTGAATATATGAAAAGTGAGAGTTCAACAACAACTGAAAAGTCAAACTCTAACACTAAAGCTGAAACTAACTGTGTCTAAAATAAGCCTCTAAATTGACTAGAAGTACTAGGACATACCCCAGTTAAATCTAGCAAAACTGAAAACTAAAGACTAAAATGGAAAGATAACATGTCAACTGTCCTCAAAGAATGAGGACTCACCACTGATGTTGTTGAACTGAAGATCGAGATCTGATCTATGTGTGATCTGATTGTTGGGGACCTGAACCTACATTACGAGAAGACGTAGTGTAGAGTATGCGTCAATACTTAAAAGGTACTGAGCATGTAGGATAGAGTAAAGCTGAATAATAACATAACTTAACAAGCAATAAAGTAATGATATAATCTGAACAAGATAAGGATACTGGAAATATTGAACATGGCTAAACTAAATTAAATGACCAAGTTTATAACATGGTGAGACTGAATACTGAATTATACTGATAACATGGTCAATGCAATAGAATCTGACTGAACTGTATGGAAGCTACTAATAACCGACATAAAACCACATGAGCTAAATGTGGAATCCGATGTATACGCCCCATCAAGAGGACCTAATATACCCTGCCAGAGGTATAGATTCATGCTGGCATGATCACTAAAATGTAATACCAACAGAGGGGACTTATCCTACGAGGCACGTAGTTCTGGGACTTGAGGGTGACTGGCCCTAGTCCACTCGGTATTAAGCTTCTCCTAATTGATTGAGTAATTAACATTTTATGACTGAAATGTTGTAATACATGATAGCTCAAAATATTGACATGCAAACTGAGAATGCAACATTAATATACTGATAATAATGCATTCGAAAACTGAGGCATGTTTATATATATAACTGAATTAACTGACCTAGCATGTGTAATTCATGAACTAAAAGAACTACATAGCTAGGCTTCTGAATTTATGAAAGAATTTGCACCAAAAGATACTGAATTCATGATAATCTGACTTGGATCATTCTAATAGCTAAAACCCAATAATTTATAACATTCAAGAAACCCTAGGTCTAGATAATATTAAGGGAATCAAGATTCTGACTGAAATCTAAAGACCTAATGGGCAAAAGGAACCCACTAGTGAAATCCCACATACCTGGTGACGAATTCCACGGAGAAATCATTCGATTTAGTTGTTAAAACTGATGAAAAGCTGTTGCGTTTTTGAACTATGGTTCTTAACTCCTTTCTCCTCTTTACGTTCTAGTTGTCTAAGTTTTGGTGAATGATCTAACTTAGGTAAGTTCTAGTTTGTTTACTAGGCTAAAACTGACCAAAAGTATGTAGTTTAGGGGTTAAACGACGTAGTTTAGGGGTCCAACACACAAGCAAAAGACCAAAAGATCCCTGACCTAAAAGTTGTCGGAGTCACCGATGGACGGGACCGAGAAGACCGTGGATCGACCGATGGTCCGTGCTGGTCAACCGTCGATCGGCGACTTGGAGCTGAAACTGGGGGTCTGATCTACGGACACGGACCATGGTCCGTGACCTGACCTACGGTTCGTAGGTCCGACCGTGGGTCGACACTTAGCCAAAATTTTAGGGCTTTTCTGGGGAGGGCTACAGGTGACCATCCACGAACCACCAACACGGACCATGGGTCACCCTACGGTCTGTAGGTGGTGCCCGTCAATGGCACATGTAGCTTCTGAAATCTGCAATCTGGTATGTCTATGATACGGGGTGTTACATTATCTCCCCCTTGGGAACATTCGTCCTCGAATGAAGACTAAACTAGCTGAAATAGAGGGAGAGAGATGCTCCCCTACCACTAAACACTAAAACTGATTTCTGACTGACCTAAGTTCCAAGAACATGCAAATATGCTAAAAATGCAAGTACAACCTAAAAGAACATGATGCTAAGACTGAAACTGTGCATGAATGACTGAAAAACTAAAGAGGAACTATTATCTCAAGCTGGAATGGAATTGGAAGGAAAGAGGTGAGGATACTTGGCCTTCATGGCTGCTTTTGCTTCCCAAGTAGCTCCATCTACTGACTGACTCCTCCATAAAACCTTGACTGAAGTGACTTTTTTGTTTCTCAACCTTCGAACCTAACGAACAAGGATTTCAACTAGTACCTCCTCATAAGTGAGACTATCCTTCACCGCCACGCTTTATAAAGGTACAATAGATGTTGGATCACCTACACACTTCTTCAACAACGAAATGTGAGAAATCGGATGCACTATTGCTAGTTCGGCTGGCACTTCTAACTCATAAGCCACATTACCAACCCTTTTCAAGATCTTGTAAGGGCCTACATATCTAGGATTGAGCTTTCCTTTCTTGCCAAATCTCACCACCCCCTTCATAGGAGACACTTTCAGGAAAACCCAATCATCAACTTGGAACTCTAATTCCCTTCTCCTTACATCTGCATAGGACTTCTGGCGACTTTGGGATGTCTTGAGTCTATCTCTAATGAGTTGTACTTTCTCCATATCATCATGAACTGAATCTGGTCCTATAAAGGCTGCTTCACCTACTTCAAACCAACCAATTGGAGATCGACAGCTACGCCCATACAATGCCTCATAAGGGGTCATCTGAATGTTGGAATGGTAACTATTATTGTAGGAGAACTCTATTAGAGGAAGGTGATCATCCCAACTACCCTTGAAATCGATCACACAAGCTCTTAATATGTCCTATAAGGTCTGAATGGTACGCTCTGCCTACCCATCTGTCTGTGGATGAAATGTTGTACTAAGATTAACTTGAGTACTAAGACCTTTCTGAAACGACTTCCAGAAATGAGAGGTAAATTGAAGACCTCTATCTGAGATGATAGACAAAGGAACTCCATGCAACTTGACTATCTCATTAATGTAAAGTTTGTCTTAGTCCTTCACCGAATCTGTAGTCTTGACCGCCAAAAAGCGCGCAGACTTAGTAACTCTATCAACTATCACCCAAATGGAGTCATGTTGTCTGCCAGTACGAGGTAAACCTATGATGAAGTCCATGTTGATCACTTCCCACTTCCAAGTAGGAATGTCGATCTCTTAAGTCATACCTCCTAGTTTCTGATGTTAAACCTTGACTTGCTGACAATTGGGGCACTTAGCCACAAAATCCACTATATCTCTTTTCATACCATTCCACCAAAAGACTTCCTGCAGATCACGGTACATCTTAGTGGCACCTAGATGAGTAGAATATCTGCAATTATGGGATTCTGTGAGAATCTGTTGTCTCAACTCTCCCACCTTAGGAACACATAATCGACCCTGATAGCGAAGCACACCATCTCCCCCTTAGGAGAAAACCTCAACTCTCTGTTGATGGACTGCACCCTTTAGTTGAAGCAATAACGGATCACTGTCTTGCTTTTCCTTAACCTCCACTACCAATGAAGATTCTGACCCATTCTGAACTGTTACACCACCATCTGATATGCTCATAAGACGAACTCCTAAGCGAGCAAGTCTGTGAACATCTTTTGCTAGTTCCTTTCTTTCTTCCTCAACATGTGCTACACTACCCATAGATAGTCTACTAAGAGCATTTGCTACTACATTGGCCTTACCATAATGGCAATGCACACTCATATCATAATCCTTGAGGAACTCAAGCCATCTCATTTGGGGAAGATTCAAATCTTTCTGCGTGAACACATAATGAAGGCTCTTATGGTCTGTGAACACAATCTACATGAACACCATACAAGTAGTGTCTCCAAACCTTAAGTGCAAACACTACTGCTGCAAGCTCGAGGACATGAGTCGGATAATTCCTCTCATGCACCTTAAGCTGCCTAGAAGCATAAGCTATAACCTTACCTCGTTGCATCAACACACAACCTAGGCAGGCTCTGGATGCATCATAATAGATCACATAACCGTTTGAACCCTCTGGTAGAGTCAAACAGGAGTTGTAGTCAACCTAGTTTTCAGTTCTGAGAAGCTTTTCTCACAATCATCTTACCACTGAAACTTAACCTTTTTCTGAGTTAACTTAGTCAATGGAGAGGCTATGGATGAAAATCCTTCCACGAACCTTCTGTAATAACCAGCCAAACACAAGAAACTTCTAATATCTATAGGAGAGGTAGGTCTGGGTCATTATTTCACTGCTTCTATTTTATGAGAATCCACTCGGATCCCTTAGCTAAACACAATATGCCTGAGAAAAGCAACAGATTGCAACCAAAACTCACATTTGCTGAACTTAGCAAATAATTGGCGATCTTTGAGAGTTTGCAAAACAACCCTCAAATTATTTGCATGTTCTTCCTCATTCCTAGAGTAAATGAGGATATCATCAATAAAGACAATAACGAACAAGTCCAAATACTGCCTGAACACTTTGTTCTTCAGATCCATGAAAGTTGCATGAGCATTGGTTAGTCCAAATGACATAACTACAAATTCATAATGACCATATCGAGTTCTAAAGGCTATTTTTGGAATGTTACTATCTTTGACTCTGAGCTGATGATAATCGGATTTGAGGTCTATCTTTGAGAAATGACTAGCACCCTGAAGTTGGTCAAACAAGTCATCAATCCTAGGGATAGGATACTTATTCTTGATTGTGACCTTGTTCAACTGCCTATAGTCAATGCACATTCTGAGAGTACCATCTTTCTTTTTCACGAACAACACTGGTGCACCCCATGGGGAAATACTAGGTTTGATGAAGCCCTTATCTAGAAGGTCTTTCAACTGTTCTTTCAATTACTTAAGCTTAGCTAGAGCGATTTGTAAAGAGGAATTGCAATAGGCTGGGTATCTGGAAGGAGATAAATTCCAAAGTCAATGTCCCTTTTGGGAGGAACTCCAGGAAGATCTTCTGGAAACACTTCTGGAAACTCATTTACTACTGGGACTGACTCAAGAGTTGGGGTTTCGAAAGTTGAATCTTTAACCCAAACTAGATGATAGAGATACCCCTTAAAAATCATCTTTCTGTCCTTAAGGTAAGAAATGAATCGACCCATAGGCGCTAAGCTACTACCCTTCCATTCTAAGATTGGCTCTTCTGGAAACTGAAAACGAACAATCCTAATTCTACAATCGACTTAGGCATAACAGGAATGTAACCAATCTATGCCTAGAATGACATCAAAGTCTACCATTTTTAACTATACGAGATCTGTTGAGGTGACTTTCTAAGAGACTGTGACAGGGCAATTTCTGTATACCCGTCTAGCTATAACTGGGTCACCAACCGAAGTAGAGACTGAGAAGGGTTCTAAAAGAGTTTTTGGACTAACACCTAAGCTTACAGCTATATAGGGAGTTACAAAAGACAAAGTAGCCCCTATTGCCTTTCCACTGAGTGAACCATATGTGAGACACATCCTTAAGTTGGTAGGATGCCAATTCCACCCTATCACTACCAATCACTTGCATCACTCCAAAGATTATCTTAACCTCATCAATGAAGTTCTGTGGATTCTCACCAACTTGCGACCCTAAAAACTCAGGCGAATTCATCCTAACAAAATCTTGTACTCTAGATGCCACTGATCCACCATTGGTATTAGTAGGAACTAGGACCTGCTGATTGTTCTGGTTGGTCATACTCTAAGCCAAAAGCTAAATCTCATTCTGAAACTCTGCGTTCGAAACCTCATGGTCTAGGACAAGAGGAACTACGTTAGCATTGCGTGCATTAGCATTCCATGCGTAAGCTCTACGATGAGGCATGATCTTAGGAGAATAATGTCGAGTTAGAAACGGGGAATTAGATCATACCTTACGCACGATAAGAGTAACAAGAAATTGAAGTTTCCTAAAACACTATGTAGCCTCCCTCTCATTAGATGTGGTGCACTTCACACCCATGAAAAGGACTCTACTTAGTGCGGCTTTTCAGACATCCTACGACTCTTAAACCTAATGCTCTGATACCAAGCTTTTCACACCCTAAGGCTACCCCTGGGTGCAAACACGGGACCTAGGATCACGAGTGACCCCAAGCTAACCCTGCTGGCATATCATAAGCATACTAAGATAAACTAAATCAATAAATACTATGCGAAAGCTAAATCATATGAATAATTTGAAATGATGGGGAAATACCAATATACTAAATTTGAATATATGAAAAGTTACAATTCAACAACAACTGAAAAGTCAAACTCTAACACTAAAGCAGAAACTAACTATGTTTGAAAATAAGCCTCTAAACTGACTCGAAGTACAGGGACATGCCCCAGTTAAATCTAGAAAAATTGAAAACTAAAAACTAAAATGGAAAGATAACATGTCAACTGTCCTCGAAGAATGAGGACTCACCACTGATGCTGCTGAACTGAAGATCGAGATCCGATCTATGCGTGATCTGACTGTTGGGGACCTGAACCAACATCACAAGAAGATATAGCGCAAAGTATGTGTCAGTACTTGAAAGATATTGAGCATGCAGGATAGAGTAAAGCTGAATAATAACATAAATGAACAAGCAATAAAGCAATGATATAATCTGAATAAGATAAGGATACTAGAAATACTGAACATAGCTAAATTGAATGCAATGACCAAGTTTATAACATGCTAAGACTGAATACTGAACTATACTGATAACATGGTCAATGCAATAGAATCTGGCTGAACTATAAGAGAGCTACTAATAACCGACATAAAACCATATGAGCTAAATGTGGAGTCCGATGTATACGCCTCATCGAGAGGACTAATATCCCCTGCTAGAGGTATAGAAGCATGCTGGCGTGATTACTAAAATGTAATGCCCAATAGAGGGGACTTATCATATGAGGCACGTAGTTCTGGGACTTGAGGGTGACTGACCCTAATCCACTCAATATTAAGCTTATCCCAATTGATTAGGTAATTAACATTTTATGACTAAAATGTTGTAATACTGGATAGCTCAAAATACTGACATGGAAACTGAGAATGCAACATTAATATACTGATAATAATGCATTCAAAAACTACGGTATGTTTATATATATAATTGAATTAACTACCTAACATGTGCAATTCATGAACTAAAAGAACTACATAGCTAGGATTCTGAATTTATGACAGAATATACACCAAAAGATACTGAATTCATGATAATCTAACTTGGATTTCAGGGCTGAAACTGATGAAAACCTGCTGCGTTCTTGAACTAGGGTTCTTGACTTCTTTCTTCTCTTTACGTTCTAGGTTTCTATGTTTTGGTGAATGATTTGACTTAGGTAAGTTCTAGTTTGTTTACTAGGCTAAAACTAACCAAAACTATGTAGTTTAGGGGTTAAACGACATAATTTAGGGGCCCAACGCACAAGGAAAAGAACAAAAGACCCCAGACTGAAAAGTTATCGGAGTCACCGACGCACGGGACCGACGGACCGTGGATCACTACTCAACCGTCGATCGGCGACTGGGAGTTGAAACTGGGGTCTGATCCACGGACATGGACCACAGTCCGTGACCTGACCTATGGTCCGTAGGTCCGTCCGTGGGTCGACACTTGGCCAAAATTTTGGGACTTTTCTGGGGAGTGTTGCAGGTGACCATCCACGGACCACCAACACTAACCGTAGGTCACCCTATGGTCCATAGGTGGTGCCCGTCGGTGGATCCTATAGCTTCTGAAATCTGCAATCTTGTCTATCTAGGATACGGGGTGTTACAAAAGGATAGGGTCAAGTAAACATGAAAGAAGGGTAGCACAGCACTAGATGTAATGGCCCATCCCATTAGTGATATTATCCACTCAGGGCCTAGGTGATGTTTCCTGGATTTGGACTCATTTAGGACTTTGTTTATATAGATTTAGTGTCCTCAAATACTTAATTTGTGCCAATAACTAATGTTAAATCCTTGATTTTCAGGTATATGAATTGAGGAACAAAGCAAGGACACTAATAGGCAAAAAGGAACAAAACAAGCTGAAGAAATGAAGAAGGGCGAGCCTGAGGATCGCCAAGACCCGAGTGGCTCATCGGACCGCCTAAAGTTCCAGTGTGCCAAGCCCTGAAGGAAAGAACCAAGTCGGCGACGAAAAAGAGCAGTCAGTGGATCGCCGAGTAGTTCCGCGAAGCTAAGATAGATCGCTCTAAGTTACAGACCTTAAGGATACTGATTGCCAAGGGGTAAAGGTGATGGAAGAAGTCAAAGGGCGGCTTGCCGAGTGGTTCGGCGAGCCTGACTTCCCTTCATGGATTATTTTCAGCGACTATAAATTATATTTTGAACACTTTAGTTAGTATCTAGGATCTTATCTTTTGTATTATTTTGTATCAGAACACTTAACTTTTCTCTCTATAGTTTTGGATAGCTTTGAAGAATTTGAGAAGTTCAATTTGGAGATTTTGGAAGTGGATCTTCAAGATTCATCAAATTGGAACATTGTAAAGGCGAAATCACTCTTACCCAGTTGATAGAAAATCAATTTGGTAATTGTTCTTACCTTTTTATAATGTCTAACTAAAACCCCAATTCTTGGGGTGTGATCATGTGATTATGGGCTGAATTAGTTTATAGGTATTGTTAATTACTAGTTTAAATGCTATATAAAAGTGAGTTTAATCATTAGTTGTGGTTTTATTTAAGAATTGTAGTTGCAAATACAGTTCTATATTTGTATTCTTGCCTTGCTCGAGAGAGAGGTTTTAGAACTAAGATTATTGATTGATGATTTGTGGGTATTGGGTTGAGTTGGGTTTAGCTCGAGAGAGTAAATCCTAAACCCAATCCTACCCATCTAGCTCGAAAGTGTGGATGTATTAAGGTGTGGGTTGTTCTTCATTGTCATGCTTGTTGATGTTCGAAAGAAATTACCTGATTCGGGGTAGTTGTTTGAGAAAAAACTATCTCCCTTATAGTCTAGCCTACTGATATTTAGTTGTTTACTAGTAGTTGCAATTACCCATATGCCTATATTTGCCAATAATCTATCACATCCCGAGAATTTATCTCCCTATTGTTATTTCAAATCATTTGTGACTATTTGTAGTTGATAATTACAACCAAAAACCCCCATCTGACATTCGTGTCACCCCTTTTACTTGATTATGTCTTTGATTAATAATTTATATTCATATGGCTGATTTGACCACATTCACACTTCTTGATTGAATTTAAAACACATATCACTCCTTGTGGGATTCGACCCCAACTAATTTAGTTGGGTTTTATTATGATTTACGATCGTTGAACACCTAGAATTGGATGAGGTGTGCTTGAAACGTTAAATCAAAATGGTGCCGTTTCTGGAGAGGAGTGTTGTTTAAAATTCTTCATCTTAGTCGTTTGTAAAGACAATATTAATCGTACCCAGTTGATGGAAACACATTTCGGTATCAATTTCTATCGTTTTACTATGTCTAGCTAAAACCCCAATTCTTGGGGTGTGAATATGTGACTATGGGTTGAATTAACTGTTAGGTATTGCTAATTGATAGTCTATTTGCTATTTAAAAGTAATTTCGTTCAGTAATTGTGGTTGAATTTAATGGGTTGTAGTTGCAAATAAAATAATAACTTCGTGTTTTTGGCTTGCTCGAGAGAGAGGTTTTAAAACCAAAATTGTTGAATCGATGGTCTGTGGGTATTGGGTTGTCATGGGTTCAGCTCAAGAGAGTGAACCCCAAATCCTTTCCCACACATTTAGCTCGAGAGAGTGAATGGACTAAAGCAAAGGTTGTGCTTCATTACCGCTTATTGGTGTTTGAGAGAAACCAATTCGATTCGGGGTACACTGTTCGAGAGAAAGTTTACCCCACTAAAGTCTAGCTTATTCACTTATTTGCAGCAGTTTACTATTAATTACAATTACCCGGTTGTTTATCTTATCTCATAATCCTATCACATCCCAAGAATCACGTCTCCATATTCGTATTTTCATATTATTTGTTGTTTTTAGTTGCTTGTTGACTACAAACCCCCCTTTTAATATTTGACACTTGTGTCAATCCTTAATTTTCATGTTTTTCTTGGTAAATGTTTTTAGCAATAATTGACTTGAGCATATTTATGCTTTTTTATTGATTCTTGAGTACGAACCACTCCTTTGGGACTCGACTCCAACTCACTAGTTGGGTTATATTACTACTCACAATCGTTGGCACTTGAACTGGAAGTAGTGTCCTGATACATGAAATCAATCACTCAGGCCATGCTCCTTAAGATGGGACACCTAGCCCATTCTGCCGATGTGCGGGCTTTCTGGCTAGAGGCTGAGGTGCCTTGGATGATTGAGCGAGCATCTTAGCTACTTTGACGCCCCTCCGGACATCTATTTTGATGCTCTCAAGGTGAGGGTAAAGACTTGTGAGAGTCGATAGGGGGTTACTTCCGAGGTTACAGCTTTGAAAGTCGAGGTTTCTGATTTGAGGAAGGATATGGACTATATGAAGTCCACAGACTTCACTTCATTGTTTGAGTCAGCTGAGGCTCTGGGTGTTTCGGCCAGTTCTGATATGCCTCCGGCTACCACCGGAGATGAGCCTATGGATGATTTGGCTGCTGCTGAGTCAGAGGCGAAGATAGATGAGAAGCAGCTTGATGCTCAGGAGGCGATCATCTATGAGGACGTGACTGATTTAGAGGAGACGATAGTACAGTCAGTCATTTAGACATCGTTGACAAATACTTCCATGGCAGGCTCTAATGGAGCCAATGTTGCTGTTACCCCGGGCATTGATGCCCAAGATGAGATTGTTACACCGAGCATTGATGCCCCGACAGACGGAGCGACTGTGTAGACAGGACCATTCTTTACCTCCCTCTCTATTGTTTTGGTATTTTTATGTTTTCAGTTTCATTTGAGGACAACTGCTTTTCTTTTGTAGGTGGGGTAAGGTATTTCTATACCTACCTCTTGTGTTTTGATTTTGTTTGTGAATATTGGCGAATATTGAGTATTTTGATCTATATATGTGTTTGATTGTATTTTGTGGATGATTGAGCTTATGGCTCCTTGTTTTGAATGGAAATGGTTTTTGTCCCATTTTGAATTTTTTGTGCCACCTCTTTTGTATGTGATTGTGGCTGTTCTTATGTAAATTTGAGTATCGGTTATAATCAACATCGATAACTTGAATAGTGCTCTTAATTGTACAAAATGAATGTGCGGCTATGATGAGGCCAAGTCAAGTTGCATAGACAATGTGTGAACTTTTTGCATCTCTTTGTAACTAGCCGGTTATCGAATGAGTCTCTTGTGATGACCATTGCACACTAGCTAGAAAGTGTGGAGTCAAGTTTGATATTGGTGCCAATGTCTTGTGTGATGAGCTTACCTTGAACAAGTGTGTGATGACACCTAGAATTTACCCCGTTTGTTTGGTTGACTAAGTGATGCAAGCACTTGAAATGATCTTATGCAACAATTTTGATGAGTGATTTTTTTTTATAATATACCTCTTTTGTGGACAACCTTGTGAGATGTGTGAACCTTGCTTGAACCCCTTTGAGCCTTATCCTTTTCTTGGAAGAAACTTGAACAATTGTGACCCCTCTTTATCCATTCACCCATAACTCTCATGAAGTGTGGTTTGTTTAAATAGCCAACTTACTCCAAAAGCCTAAGTTGGGGATGTGGTGAAAAGAGAAGGAAAATCAAGAAGTGTGAGAAATTCCCCTTTGAGAATGGTTTTGAAAAATATGGAACCCCTCCATATAAAAAAAAAGAAAAGAAAAAGAAAAAAAAATGAAAGAGTTGTGAAATAAGTAATGAAAATTGCAAAAGAAATGGGGTATCCGGAAGTCCATGTGAAATTGAATAATGGGGTGAATTATGAACATTATCAAAATGTTGAAGAAAAGGAAGAAGGTGATGTTCAGACCACATTTCATGAGAGTAGCAATCACTGAGCATAAATGACCATATATTTACACTCAGCCCCGTTACAAGCCTTGAAAGACCTTTGCGATCTTGAGTGAACTGAAACAAGTGTTTGGAAAATAAGGGCAAATTTATGGGTGAAGTCACGCATGTGTTCATCTTTGTGAGTGTGAGAGTTATATGTGATTCCGAAACTATAAATTGTTGAATAATTGTGTGTGAATATGGAATCATCTTTGTTGTGAGGGCATTTGAGTACCTTTGTTGAGTTTGAACTTGCATTTGAAGCAAGTATTGTGAACTTGAGAATCTTTGATAATAGTAAGTCACAACTTGAATCTTTGAGTGCACAATTGATCCTTGCATAAGTAAGTTGAGTCTTGTTATGTGCATTCATGATTGAGTCTTATTTAGCACTGTTTGAGAAATCATTTTTTTAAACTGCTGAACTTGAGTTTTACTTGAGGACAAGCAAAAGTTTAAGTTGGGGGTGTTGATGAGTCCTGGATTTGGACTCATTTAGGGCTTTATTTATACAGATTGAGTGTCCTCAAATGCTTAATTTGTGTCAATAATTGATGTTAAATCCTTGATTTTCACGTATATGGATTGCGGAACAAACCAAGGACAGTAACAGGCAAAAAGGAACAAAACAAGCTGAAGAAATGAAAAAGGGCGAGCCTGAGGATCGCCAAAAGCACTCGACGTGTCACCGAGTGGCTCATCTGACCGCCTAAAGTTCTAGTGTGCCAAGCCCTGAAGGAAAGAACAAAGTTAGCAACAAAAAGGAGCAGTCGGCGGATCGCTGAGTAGTTCCGCGAAGCCAAGATAGATCGCCCAAAGTTACAGACCTTGAGGATGCTGAATGCCAAGGTGAAAAGGCGATGAAAGAGGTCAAAGGGCAGCTCGCCGAGTGGTTCGGCGAGCCTGACTTACTTCGCCAACTGCCCTTTGTGGCTTATTTTTGGCGACTATAAATTAGATTTTGAACACTTTAGTTAGTATCTAGGATCTTATCTTTAGTATTATTTTGTATCAGAACACTTAGAACTTTTCTCTATATATGTTTGGATAGCTTTGAAGAATTTGAGAAATTCAAATTGGAGATTTTGGAAGTGGGTCTTTAAGATTCATCAAATTGGAACATTGTAAAGACGAAATCACTCATACCCAGTTGATGGATAATCAATTTGGTAACTGTTTTTACCATATTATAATGTCTAGCTAAAACCCCAATTCTTGGGGTGTGATCATGTGATTATGGGCTGAATTAGTTTATGGGTATTGTTAATTACTAGTTTAAATGTTATTTAAAAGTGAGTTTAATCATTAGTTGTGGTTTAATTTAAGAATTGTAGTTGCAAATGTAGTTCTATATTTGTGTTCTTGGCTTGCTCGAGAGAGGTTTTAGAACTAAGATTATTAATTGATGATTTGTGGGTATTGGGTTGAGTTGGGTTTAGCTTGAAAGAGTAAATCCTAAACTCAATCCTACCCATCTAGCTCGAAAGAGTGGATGTATTAAGGTGTGAGTTGTTCTTCATTGTCATGCTTGTTGATGTTCGAAAGATATCACCTGATTCGGGGTAGTTGTTCAAGAGAAAACTATCTCCATTATAGTCTAGCCTACTCACTGATATTTAGTTGTTTACTAGTAGTTGCAATTACCAATATGCCTATATTTGCCTATAATCAATCACATCCCAAGAATTTATCTCCCTATTGTTATTTCAAATCATTTGTGACTGTTTGTAGTTGATAATTACAACCAAAACCCCCTATCTGACATTCGTGTCACCCCTTTTACTTGATTATGTCTTTAATCGATAATTTCTATTCCTATGGCTGATTTGACCACATTCACACTTCTTGATTGAATTTAAAACACGTACCGCTCCCTGTGGGATTCGACCCCAACTCATTTAGTTGGGTTTTATACTGATTTACGATCGTTGAACACCTAGAATTGGATGAGGTGTGCTTGAAACGTTAAATCACTAGACCACACGGCTTTATATTACGTCACTAGTTAGAAAGGCATGTTTACTTATATACACAACATCTCTCCTGTGTTTTTATTGATGTGGGACTTCTTGTCTTAAGTTGGGGTATTACATACACTCTCTATATGGATTCAGCATTCTCGCTGAGGTTTTCCTCAAAGAATGGGATTTGCCTAGACTCAATACTGAGGTTTGACCCACCTTATCAGGATTTGTGCCTAAACTCAGTTGATCTCTAGCCCACATCAACAAGGCTGATAGAGGAGTGGCTCTGATACCATTTGTAATGGATCAGCCCACTAGTGATATTGTTTTCTTTTGGCCTAGACCCGCATGGCTTTAAAATGCAACACTAGTTGGTAAGGCCTGCTTTCATATTTACCTAACTTCTCTATGTGTTTTTTCCAATATGCGACTTCTTGTCTTATGTTTGGGTGTTACACCAGACTTCAGCAAAATCATCAATCACACAAATTTCTGAAAGGACTCTCTTGATTCATTCGGAAACCCATACATATAAACCAAATATGCTACTATCACTACCCAAAGTACACCCTAGATTTGACATGGCGTATAAGACCCATAGAGACCGTACACAAGCCACTTAACATACATATACACAATGTAATAGAAACAAGAGAATCTCATATCAAAGTAAAGCGTTTGACATTTAAGCGGAAGTCTAACATAGTCTTGACAAGTCATTCTAATACATCTGAAAACTAAAGACACACGAAAGTAATAAAAGTAGCATGGTCCTCAGAACATGCGAAATCACCAAGTCTTCAAATCTACTAAGCAATTCACTAGCCATGAACGGGAGGAGGAAGATAATCAGATCCTATATTAGTGAAACAATATAGGCACAAGTATGCATTAGTACTTGTAATGTACTAAGTTTGAGGGATATGCATAGAAGCTTAAAACATGATCATAAGAGGGCATAATCGAAAACATTAAATGCATGACCAAGCTAAACATAGTAAAATCATTTAAATAAGAATCATAAATCATGAACATGGTCAATGCATATTAAAATCATGAGTAAAGCTTCATAAAACCTTTTATACCAACTTAGTTTGTTTTGTGGGATATTTACTATTAACCGACATAGACTAAGTGAGCTCTAAGATGGAATCCAGTGTCTTGCTCCCACACTGAAAAGAGATGTCATTGATTTCCAAGGAAATGACCTTAAACTTCTAACTTATGTGGACCCACTAGCTATGTCACTTAAGACAACCGACAGGACTATAAAGTTAGGGACAAGGAGATTGCTACTAGAGACCCAGCCTCTACTAACGGGAGAGCCTCCATCTAAATATCCTCTTAGTGCGAAGAAAAAATCCCAATGGAATATTCACAAACATAAACTGTCATCGTCCGTGGAAAAACACAATTGAGTTAATAATCCAAGATAAAAACATCATAAAGTAGCTCAAACCATGTGTGAGGAAACCTTCACCATTCAAGATTTCTTAATGTGAGATCCTTTAACAATTCCATTAATCCATATCTTTAAGCAACCTAGATCATAATTCATCCTTTTTTCATAAATCATGAATACTTAATGAAAACATCATTCAGAGATTCATAGTTTCTTCATAAATTCATGCATTTTAGAGTTTATAGTCAAAATCATGATCAATGCATGGATTCATAGAAATTAATTGGGCAGCATGTAATTGAGTCAAAATAATCATAATATGATCAAATTTAAACAATTGAATCCATATAATAAGAACCCATGAGGAATTGGATAAAATCTAATCACTTTGATTGAAATTGAACTTGGAAAATTGAGAAAACTTGGGGCTCAATGGGTGAATGAAACCCATTGAGGAAGCCCTACATACCTTGAAGTTCAAATCCCAAAATCAATGGTGAACAAGGAGGCTTGACTTTGAACCCTAACTTCTTCTTTTTGACCTTGGGAGAGAATTGGAGGGGATGAACTTGGATGGATTAGGAAGTTTGAGAGAATAAAAGAGTTAGGTGAGTTTTAGGAATAGAAAGGTAGTTATATGACTTAGAAATAGGGATAGAACGACATAGTTTAGGTATTAGATATATAGGAAAAGACTCAAATACCCTTAAAATAACTTTAAGATGGTCCTACGGTTTGGACCTACGGCCCATACTAGTCAACCGTAGAACCAACTTCAGAAACCCAAATTTCATCTTACTTCCCACGAGACCTTTCTACGGCCCATCTAAATTGTTACGGCTCGTAAACCCTATCCGTATAACTCAACTTTTAGTCCAAAATTTAACTAAGTCTGGACGTTTTCTAGAAGACCATCCTATGACTCATAGAATTAACTACAACTTGTTATTTCCTTCTGTAGACCTGAGGTCCTAAATCAAATCTTTGGATCATCCCTGCGAGTTCACTCTACAGCTCGGGCAAATTCATACAGTTTTCCCTATCAAGTCGTGGGTCAAACTTCAGAAACTTACTTTTTCAAAAATTCACTTTGGATTCTACAGTTCCTTTCCTAAGGCTCAGAGGACTTTCTATGGTCTATAGGTCTGTCTCGTAGACCACTGCTTCAAAAAAATTCTACAACCTTTCTTTTTCGACTTGACTTGCCAATTTTTGAGGTGTTACAACTACCTAATTAAACTCAATGTCACAGACTTAATGAAGCCATCAAAATATGAATCTGAGATCTCCTTGACACGAAACTCATGAAAGTCATAATAAACTGACATAACGCCTAAAAAGACCAAACTATACTCAGAAACAATAGAAATTCAATCCAGACCTTCCTTAGGCCTAAAATCATCCATCAAATACAGTAGAACAATCAGACATCTCATTCTAGCATCCGAACTCCAAACATTGACCAAAGTCAATCAAAAGTCTAAAACCATCAACTTCCAACTTCAGACCTGAAATCGATGAAACAACTCTGAATTTGAAATGGACGAATCTCCTAGACCAAAGTCCATATGCCATAACTGATGAAACTAACGAAATCCTATTCCGAGGCTTGAAACTCTAATTGTTACCAAAAACCACTTTTAAACAACTTAAACCTTTCAAAACTGAAAATTTTATAAATCACAACTCTTTAGTCAAATTTCAAAAACAACTTTGCAAACTGATAAAAAGACTTAGGGCAACTATCGAGAGGGGTAAAATGGTAGTTTTATGAAAATTTCCAAAAAAGTACCTTTTGGATCATTACATGTTCCACCACTTAAAACCATGTTCATCCTCAAACATAATGTAAAGGAAAGTACCTAAAGCCTTAAAAAGCAAAGGATATCTTACACGCATGTTGAACTCTATCTTATAAGTAACTTCTCCAACTTAATGGTACTTCCACGGCACCTTCACTAAAGCAATATCCTAAGTCCTAAGTTTTCAAACCTCCTTATCAAAAATAGCTATATGATACTCCTCAAATGACAAATTTAGACCCAACAACACTACATCGAGTGAAAGCAAATGAGACTCATCTAGCATATACTCTGAAGCATAGAGATATGGGAAACTAGATGCACAACTGAAAATCTAGGTGGAAAGGCCAACTTATAGACCACCTCTCAAATATGACTCAAAATCTCAAAAGGACCAATGAATTGAGGGCTAAACCTGCCATTCTTCCCAAACCTCATCACACCCTTCATAGGTAACACTCTAAGCCAAACATAATCCACGTCCATAAACTACAAAACATGAACCCTCTTATCTACATAACGCTCTTATCGACTCTAAGTTGTCAACATCCTATCGTGAATCATATGGACCTTCTCCGTGGTATCTCTAAGAAAATCTGTATTTAATGACTCCATTTCAGTTGTATCAAACCAATATATCATAGATTTACATTGCCTACCATACAACGTCTCAAATGAGGCCATCTGAATACAGGAGTAATAATTGTTGGTGTAGGGAAACTATGCTAAGGGCAAGTGTCGATCCTAACGAGCACCAAAGTCAATCACACATGCTCGAAGGATATCCTCCAACACTTGAATAATCATCTCGCATTAACTATCCGTCTAAGCGTGAAAATCTATACTCATGTCTAACTAAGTACCCAAACCATATTGTAAGATTCTCTAGAAGTGAGTAGTGAATAGTGAACCTCAATTGAAGACAACAAAAATAGGCACTCCATGAAGTTGGAATATCGGACTGATGTAGATTTGCGCTAGCTTCTCCACAATTTACTTTTCCTAAACTGGGATGAAATGGGCAGATTTATCTTACCTATCAATAACGACCCAAATAAAATCATAACCACCCACGGTGGTAGGCAAGCCTACAATGACGTCCATGGGGGTACATTCCCACTTCCAAGTTGGATTGGGCATCCTCTAAGACATACCTCCAAGACATTAATGCTCACACTTGACCTGTGGGCAAGTCAAGCATCTAGAAACTAACTCATAGATGTCCTCTTTATGCCACACCATTAGTAATGGTGAATCAGATCATGATATATCTTAACCGCCCCCGGATGAATAGAGTATCTAGAACAATGAGCCTCCTCAAGAATTAGTCTAACACACTCGCCCACCTTGGACACACAAATCTTGCATATAATCCTCAATACTCCACCAGCATCAAGCACGACCTCATTGGCCTTACCCCTCAACACCTTGTCTCTGGTACGGCATAAATTCTCATCATCAAAATGTCACTTATAGATCTGCTCAGTCAAAGAAGACCTGGCCTCACTGAATAACCATACCACTGCTCTCCTCTAAAATCTGCAACTAGACAAGACTATTAGCTAATCTCTTAACATCTCTTACCAATGGTCTCTTCTCAATACTGAGAGTGACAAGACTCCCCATGTTTGGAGTCTTTTTACTTAAAGCATCGAACACCATATTGGCCTTCCTAAGATGATATAGGATAGTCATGGTGTACTCATTCAGCATCTCTATCCATCTACACTACCTCAAGTTCAAATATCTCTGACTGAAGATGTACTAAACATTTTATTTATCGGTGAAGATTGATTTAGGGAGTACTTACTGCTCATTTACTATATTTTTCATGCATGTACCTTGATTTTTAAGAGCATTCCTTACTCTATTTGTTGTCTTTTGATAATTATGCTGAAAATTGTGCTCTAATACATGTTATTAAACATTGTTGGAATTGATACATGAATCAATTAAATGGGAGCTGAAACAAGGGTGGAAAGCTTGGAAGAAATTCAGAGAAGTACACAAAAATGAACGATCAAGAAAAATTTGGGCTTTGGCGCACTATCGGTGCATTGCGCCAAGCCCCACACTACTAAAGCCCAGGCTTGGAGCATTGGTGGCGCACAACGCTAGGCCCCAAACAATTGAGGCCTATGTTTGGCACTATGTTGGAGCACTACCCCATGAAAGCCCTGACGGAAAAATTCCATATTTTAGGATTTCGAATCCAATAAAGAAAATGGATTCTTTTCCCAAACCTTATAAATAGAACATTGAGGATCTATCATACTTTTTGGCACAAGAGGCAAGGAATAGTACTCACCATTAGGGTTCTTCTTCTTCCTTTTCTTATTTTTTCTTCTTCTTTTCTTACATATAAGTAGCTAAAGACCCATTTTATGGGGCCACGGCTACGAATGATTGTTAAACATTTACTTCTTTGGCTGAATTTGATTATCATATAAATTATTCTTGTATTCTTTATTTTATGTTTTGATGCTTGGCCACCAATAAAATAAATTCATTTTCTACCCTTGAACTCGAGAGATGAATAGGGAATACAAGAAGTACGATCTTTCTTGCATATCACTTATTTAGATTTGTTTTTAGGATTGACACCTACAAAACACCATGCTTGATTACGAAATAGGATGAAAAATAAATACTCAACAATTGAGCTTGTCTTCCCCCCTCAATGATGTAGTTAGACGGTCAACTGGGATAGGTGGTTAGAGGTCGAGAAATCATGATCATAATATAAATTTTGTAAGTCAGTAATTTGATAATCATAGGAAATCCATGAAAGAGATATGATACATGAACTCTTAGTATGTTGCAACCCTAGAATTGTCCTAATCACTAAAAGTCCTTATTATTAAATTCTTGCATTCGTTTGTTTACAAATATAAATTGAACCTATTTGGCATGCTTAAATCAATAATTAGACTAGTATAATTAAGTAAAGTAGTTAATTGACAAGTCTTTAGGTTTGATGATCCATCTCTTTTAGAGCCACAATATTACTTGCACGACCACGTACACTTGTGTGTGCATTTGGAAGCAACATGTTTTGGCGCCGCTGCCAAGGACTTAGAAATTATTATTTTTCTCAAGTTATACTTTTTTCTTTTTATTTAATTAACCTTTATTTTTAGTTTTTGTACAAATAATTTTTTTTCTTTGAATATTTTGATATTCTTATTGATATGGATGATTGAGACAGATGGTGGTTGAGTAATAAGTATCCTTGTGCAAGTATTATGGACCCCACTTGGATATCAAATGTCCTACTATTTAAAGGGTTGGGAAAACCTACCCAATATTTTGAACGGAATGTATGTCATATTTGTGGTGATCAAGATGGTCATTGGAATGGTTGTCCTAACTCTTATTTCGCTCCACTGAACCCCTATTATCATACTTATTTTGTTTGTGATAATCACAAGAGTAATGAAGCAGAGGATACATAACAAGAACCTTAAGAGTGGTGCGAAGTTTGTGGAAGTAGCTAGCATATAGCTGAATATTGTGGGTCAAATCCAGAATCCATGAATTATGTTGGAAATCTACAAAGGGGTGGTGGATCTCAAACCTATCGCAACATGTATAATCCAAGTTAGGAGAATCAACCATTGTAACACCCCGTATTCGAAAAAGGGAAAAGGATCAATTTTGGGGAAAAAACTACAGGTGCCAGCCATGAGGACCACTCACGGCCCGTGGATGGGACCACAGACCGTAGGTGTGGTCCGTGGATGGCCCTATCTAAGGGAGGTCTAAAGGCTTGAGACCACGTCCTGACCTACGGACCGTAGGGTTCGATAGCCCAAATTCTACTTTCTGATGACCAACGACGGTCCACCAGGACAGACCATAGGTCAGACCACGATTCGCCGACTAGGGTCCGTTGGTGGCCAGCCGACAGTTATTTTCAAGGGCAGTTGGGTCTTTTCCTAATTAATTAGTTCCTATACTACATAGTTTTACCCTTCACTAAGACCCCTATATAAGTATTTTCAACCCCCAAATTAGCCCATTCACTTTATTCTTCCAAAATCACAAAAGAAGATCAAATTTTCCTCTCCAAAATATTTCTCTCTCTAGAAACTTGAATAAGAAGATTCAACCTAGGGTTTCAAGTCAAGGTCTCAATTCCTCCATTGAAGGCTAGCATTTTGATTCAAGGTATGATAGTTTTAATACATGGATTCCTTCCATCCATGGAGTTCCCAAATTCCTCTATTTCTAAAGGTAGAATTCCCCAATTGAGTTAGGATTTTCTTCAATTATCATGGGTTCTCTTAAATATTGATTTAAAAGAATGAATTATGATTTCTTATGCATGAATTGATGAACCCATGTAATCCTCATGTTTTTAAGTTATGAATCATATAATATGGGATTTTGAGTATAAAGCATGAGTTTTATGAAATTAAGCATATATTGCAAGCTTTACATGAATTTATGATAAAATCCATATCTAACCCATGTTTCCTAAGTATTGATTATTGAAAGTGGATTTTGAACCTCATGAGGTAAATTATGGACTTATGCATTTTCTTATTAAATCTATGCAAATGTTTTAAGGGTGCTTTGAGAGTAAAGTACCAATGATGATGTTGTGTTGTGAAAGGATATTCTCATAAACACATACTAGCATGATGTGAATGGTTTTCTCACATAGAAAGGATTCTTAGGTTGAAAAACTTTCTCACCTAATTGAATAAAAGACTAAGGAGCTACCTTAATGAAACTAGCTTGGATTGGTTGTCCAAAGACACCTTTCCATGGATAATAAGGTCAAGTAAGAAATGACTATTCCGTGGCATTTATGCTTAGCATCGAGAGGATATTGACAATGAGATGGAAGCTCTCTTGTTAGTAGAGGCCGGTTTATAGAAGCAATCTCATGAGATGAAAGCTCTCCTGTTAGTAGAGGTAGGTTTCTAGTAGCAATCTCCTTACCCCTTAACTATGTGCCCCCATAGGTTGATCAACTAGTGGATCCACTTAAGCTATAAGTTCATGGTTCTACCTTGGCAAGTAGGAAAACCTTTTTCGATGTAGGAGACATCGGGGGATCATGTTATAGCTCACATGGTCTCTATGTCGGTTAAGGCTAATTCCCCACATTAATAATGAACTAAGGTTACTTCAAGAAGTATCGCATATGAGTTCAAAGGTTTTAAAGATGAAGTTAGCTTGCATTGACCATGATTTTATGACTTATGTTTTCTAACTCTTTTATATCATGTTTTAGCTTGGTCAATTACATATCATGAAATGAAATGTCCTTTTTAGCATGATTTAACTTTTTTATGCATGGCTATCATACTTGTACATTGTTTTGTACTAACACATACTCTTGCCTACATTTCCCCAAATGTAGGGTCCGACAGTCAGGGTCATCAGTTTTGTGGCTAGTGGTTGAGTTTGAGATTTTTGAGCTTTGGTGAGTCCTCATGCTTCGAGGATGGAGTTTTATTATTGCATTTTCTTTCATGTATTTTTGTTTTCGACATGATGTATGGGCTAGTCCCAATTTTATTCTCTTGTATTAGATGATGAAACAAGTGTTTTAGACTTCCGCATTTCTTTATAAAATGTTTTGGACTTGGACTATTATTTTACTCTTCTTGTTCTATTTCTTATGTTATGAGAGCTAAGTGGCTTGTATGGAGTCCCTTGGGGTTCTATACGCCATGTTACATTTAGGGGGTACCCCTAGGTCGTGACAATTGTACTTCTTATAGGGAGGTAATCAGTACTAGAATCAGATTCATACTCAGTACCATCCTCAAAACAATGGGTAGAAATACCAACAACAAATCAAGGGAATAATCAAATGTCATGCATGGTAACATGAGTACAAACGAACTATTTAAGAGAATGATAGAAAGGATTGATAAGTTGGATGAAGCTCTACAAAAGTTATCTGGAGCAACCAGGCGTTAGAGGAACATATTACAGAAATTAACGAAATGCTGAATAAATTTAACACTTATGAATTGCAAAGCACGGGCTTAGGTAATACTCAATTAGAGGAAGATACTGAATCCCAACAAGGAAGAAGCAGAGATAGTGAGCCAATTTTGGCTACAAGAATAAGCTCAACTTCTGTAGTTTCAAGAGTCTATCTGTGATGGTCTTACATACATGAAAATCTAACTGACAAAAGGAAGAGTTGAGCCTACACAAGAAATAGATCAATTTGGCTTAGATATTCATGACTTTGAGGCTCTCTTGAACAAAAAGGTTGAGGCGTTTGATGTCAAATCAGCAATTGTCATGGATGATGACCAACTAATGGAGAAAAATAAGTAAATCCAACCATGCAACTATACTTTATTACTGAGTTTCAATGTTGAGAAGGAGTACAAAAGTGAGAATGTTGTAAATAATGTTGCTTTATAATTGAGGCATCTTAGATGTCATTTTAAACATTTTCTACATTATGCTTGAATGACAACATGAAATTTGAGTAATCTTAACTAGTGGATGAGTGTATAGATGAGAAAAAAGTCCCTTATATCCTAAAGTTTTCTAGTCCACATTGACAAAATGACATTCCTCACATTAAGGCCAAGAACTGTAAGATGCGACATCTATTACTTGATTCATTTATCTTTATACCACCGCCCCTTGAGAGGAGCAGAAAAGTTGATGCAAAGTTAAGGGTACAATTCATAAGTTCAAAGTAGAAGAAAAAGTTATGAACTTAATTATGTCGAGCCACAACGTTAAATCAGGCGCTTATTGGGAGGCAACCCTATTTGTAATGCTGATTTTTATTTTTTAAGTATCATTTTTGTTTTGTTTTTATAGGTTTTGAAGAAGTCTGGGTATCCAAAATTTTGAACTAAGGAGCATGGCTAAGAATGAGTGTGGGTTGCAGATGACCCTTGATGAAAACTAAGAGGACATGCTATTAGCTAGGCCTACGGGCTGAAGGGAGTTCTTCCTTTCACTGTAAGCTTATGTATTGAATTGTTGCATTGGGGACAACGTCATCTTTTAAGTTTGGGTGAGGTATGAGTTCCTAGTTTTTACTATTTTATTGAGTCTTTTCTTTTTGTTTTTTTAGGATGGGTTCCTCGGCTTTTCTTTTTGGTTCTTTTCCTAAGTATAGTCCATTTGAACCGAGTAGATATTTTTATTTTGTTTAGGAGATTCATAGAAGTAGTGGCTTGTCCCAATTATAGATGGATTACGACCGTCTTAAAGGAAAATTAGTCATAGGTTTGTAGGAGTGAACACCCGACATTTGGAACTTTAAAGCCCCTCTTGGAAGTTAGCTAGACGTCATAGGTAGTTCATGCCTGATCATATAGATTAAAGAAGTAACTCTTGAAAAACACATAGGTTCTTCACTGGACTCTAGAAAGAAAGAAATTGGGCTTAATTGTGTGAATTCACTAAATGTACTTGTGTATGAGCATCCAATAATTGTGTCCATGTATGTGTACCATGGTGCCATGTGTGGTGAGCATTTGATTAATTTCTTGCATAGAATAACATCTAGAACTTGCTCCGTGTTTGTGTGATGAATTGACTTGTATGAAGTTGTAGAACATGATTTAGGCTTCTCCTTGTATAGCCCGCTAGTTTGTGCCATCTAGACATTATCTATAGTGTAGCTCATTGATCCTTATAGCCTATTTCTTTGTTTTGATACCTTGTCTCAATTTGATACAATTAATGTTCCTTAATGCACTTTGTGATGAAAAAGGGTTGAAGAAAAAGAATAGTGATTTAAAAGGGAGAAGGCAACTGTAGTGAAGGAGAGAGTCAGTGAAAAGATCCCATGAATTAATTAGCAAAGAGTTGGCTACATATGAAAAAATGAAAAAAAAAAGTATTGATATATTGAAGTAAGAAAAGTTATTTTCTAGCGGAAAGTGCTTTTGATTATTAAGGGCGGAAACTAAAAGAAAAAGGGCAAATTTCGAGTGGTGTGAACAAAGGAGATAAATAAGGCTAAGAGAGGAAGAAATGGTAAAGTGTTGTGTTGTAAAACAAGTGCATTAGGGAGGAAATTCAATATATATATATCCAAAAGTATCCTCCCCGTCCCAAAACACGACATTACTACCTAAGAAAGTCTTGTTGATTCTATGAGTAGAATGCCTTGTCAATGTCACTATACACTAAAAGAAAGCCTATGGCATGTTATGATATGTTGAAACATCTTTTGTGAGAGAGAGTGTTTAAACTTTCAGAATTGGCCCTTTAAAGTTGAATGATTGTGACACTAAAACATCATGAGAGAAGGGTTGTACTGAAAATAGTGAGGATACTCATGACATATACATGGTATTATTGTTATTTGTTTTGTTTATACATGATCCCACTGGCCTGGTAGATTTGCAGTGAGTCTGTTATTGGGGTTATATTGTGTCTGATAGAGCATCTTAGTGCAAAGCAACGACATGTGTTATTGCATGAGAGGCGAACTATGGAAACATGATTAAAAGAGTTTGGTTGATGAAAGTAAGGGTGGGAGGGTCCTTAGGTGTTAATGGTGAAGTGATAGCAACAGTGTAGAGATTTGTTCGAGGACGGACAAAGGTTTAAGTGTGGGGTGGTGATCTTGGGTGTACTTATATGCTCATTTACTCTATTTTGCCAGCATGTACCTTGAGTTTTAAGAGCATTATTTACTCTATTGGTTGTGTTTTGATGATTATGCTGAAAATTATGCACTAAGACATGTGATTATACATTACAGGGAATTGATGCAAGAATCAAGTAAATGGTACCTTAAACAAGGGTGGAGAGCTTGGAAGAAAATTAGGGGAGTACGAAACATGAATGATTAAGAGAAATCTGCACTCTACCGCACTGTTGGGCACCACGTCATGCCCCAAACCACTAAAGCCCGGGTCCAGAAAACAGGTGGTAAGCCCTGCTAGGCCCTAAATTTCTAAAGCCTGTGTCTGGTGCTATGGTGGCTCACTGCCACATTAAAGCCCAACAAAAATTCCAAATTGTAAAATTCAAAATCCAAGAAAGAAAACATATTCTTTTCCCAAACCCTATATATAGAACATCGTGCTTCTTTTCTAGAGATCCATCATACTTTTTGGCACAAGAGGCAAAGAATAGAATTCACCATTAGGGTTTTTCTTCTTCCTTTTCTTTTTCTTCTTTTTCTTAGACATTAGTAGCTAAAGATCTTTGTTCTGGGGTTGTGGCTATGAATGATTGTTAAAGATTGATTTATTTGGATGAATTTGGTTATTGTATAATAGAAAACCCTAGAAGTTGGAAAGTTAAAAGGAAAAGGAAAATACAGATTCTTAGCACTGAAACAGGTTCCACGAGTCCAACCTACGGAATGTAGGAAGTTCTACGAGACGTAGGAAGGAAGTAGTATATTTGGAGATGAGTTTTTAAAATTTCATGTTTCTGAAGTTTGACCTACAAATGAATAGGACAGGTCTACAAATTAAAATGATGGGTCGTATGATGGTTGACAAGTCGTAGATGGCTTCCATACGAAGGTTTCAAACTTAGTGAAATTTTGGACTAAAATATTGAGTTCTATGGATAGGGTCTATGGACCTTAAGAATTTAGACGGATCATAGAAATTTCTCGTGGGAAGTAAGGTGAAACTTAGGTTTCTGAGAGTTAGTTCCACGGTTTACCAATACGGACCATAGAAAGTTCTACAGACCTTAGGTCTAAAACGTAGGAACCATCCGATAGTTTTTAAGGGTATTTGGGTCTTTTTCCTATGCATCTAATACCTATACTACGTCGTTTTACCCCTATTACTATTTCTTATTCCTAAAACTAACCCCAAATCTTTCATTCTCTTCAATTCCCTAAATCCATCCAAGTTCATCTCATCTTATTGTCTCTCAAGGTCAAGAAGAAGAAGTTAGGGTTCCAAATCAAGTCTCCTTTTTCATCATTGATTATGAGGTTTTATCCTCAAGGTATGAAGGGTTCCATAAATGGGTTTCATTCACCCATTGAGCCCCAAGGTTTTCTTCAATTTTCCAATTCAATTATAATCAAATGGATTAGGTACTCATTCAATTCTTCATGGGTGCTATTTTTGTTGATTCAACTATTTGAAATTTATCTTATGATTGTTTTAACTTAGTTACATGTTTTCCAATTGAAATCACATGAACCCATGCACTGATTATGATTTTGACTATGAATCGTAAAAGACATGAATTTAAGAAGAAATTATGTATCTATGAATGATGTTTTCATGAAGTATGCATGATTTATGGAAAAAGGAATGAATTATGATCTAGGTTTCCTTAAGATAAGCATCAAGAGAATCGTGAAAGGTTCTCTCACATATGCATGAATTGTGTAAGGTTTTCTCACATACTCAAGAAATTATGAATGGTGAAAGGTTTTCTCGCACATGGTTTAATGAGATAGTCTATGATGTGTTTAGCTTGGATAAGTAACTTTATTGCATTTTTCCATGGATGATGATATGCTTATGTTTATGACTTCTCCATTTGGGATTTTTACTTAGCATCGAGAGAATATTGAGATGGAGGCTCTTTTGTTAGTAGAAGTCGAGTCTCTAGTAGCAATCTCGTTTTCCCAAACTACATTCCCTCGTAGGTTGTCTTAGGTTACGTAGTTAGTGGATCCACCTAAGCTAAAAGTTTAAGGTCTTTTTCTTGGCAAGTAATGACATCACCTCTCAGTGTGGGACTAAGACACCAAATTCCATGTTATAGCTCACATGGTCTATGTCGATTAATAGTAAATATCCCACAAAAAGAACTAAGTTGTTCTTAGAGGTTTTATGAATCTTTACTCATGATTTTAAGATGCATTTACCATGTTCATGATTTATGACGTCTCCTTAAAGGTTTTACTATATTTACCTTGGTCATGCATTTCACGTTTTTTATTATGTCCTCTTATGATCATGTTTTCATGTTTTATGCATATCCCTCATACTTAGTACATTCCATATGCTAATGCATACTTATTCCTACACTGTTTCACTAATGTAGGATCTGGCGATCTTTCTCTTTCCATTCGTGGCTAGTGGATTGCGTAGAAGATATGAAGACTTGGTGAGTCCTCATGTTTTGAAGACCATGTCACTTTTATTGTTATCATATGTCTTTAGTTTTCAGATGTTGTACATGGTGTATGGATTACGTTCCAACCCCCCTTTTTGATGTATTAGAATGACTTTTCAAGACTATGATAGACTTTCGCTTAAATGTCAAACGCTTCACTTTGATATGAGATTCTCTTGTTTCTATTATATTTTGTATTTGTATGGGCTTCTCGTGGTCTTATATGTCATGTCACATCTAAGGCGTACTTTGTGTCGTAACAAACTTCGTATTCAGAGCACAAGGTTTTAGAAAAGGTCCTAGGATGTCTAACAAGTCGCGTTAAGTAGAGTCTTGTTCATGAATTTGAAACACGCCACATTAATGAATAGGAGGCTACAAAAAAATTTCTGAAACTCCATTTCTTTCATCACTCTAAAGTCATTAAATAGAATATATCTCTATAAATATTCTTCTCCAAAATCATGTTTGGTCCTTTTTAGGATATTGCCCCTAGAAAAGCTTATGTGAGAAGGAATGTGGGTGAGAATAGCGGAGCCTGAGGTTCCTTAAGTTCCGGTTGACCCTTTGGCCAAGCAAGTGACTCATGCCAAACTTTGAGCCGCTTTTTAAGTGTTGGCTCAAGCTATGACGACCCAAGCTAAAAGAGAGGCCATTGCTCTAGTGAACCAAAATATGGGTACGACAGTGACAAGAATAAGGGACTTCACTAGGATGAATCCTCCGAAATTCCATGGATCGGGAATTGTATGCTCAGCTTAACATATGTGAGTTTTGGATGAGGTTTGTTGCTTTCCTTGGCCATATTGTCTCCAGTGAAGGCATCCAAGTCGATCCTAAGAAAATCGAGGCAATTAAGAATTGACCTAGTGATGAGTCAGGGATTTCGACTCATTTAGGGCTTAATATTCATAGTTTTAGTGTCTTCATTGCTTATTTTATGCTCTAGATTTATGTTTGAGTGCTAATTTGCAGCTATGAAAGCAAAAGAGCAAGGCAAGGACATTACCGGGCAAAAAGGAGAAGAAAAGCTGAAAAAAAGCTGAAGACAAGAAAAGCTAATGATCGCCAAGACCACTCAGCGACTCGCTGAGTAGTACTTCAGCTCGCCAAAAGTTACAGCGTGCCAGCCCTGGGGAAAAGCCTACTCGGCGATGGAAATGGCATTTCGGTGAACCTCCAAATGTATTGGTGATAAGGATTCTGATCACCGAAAATTACAGAGGTTGAAAGGTGAAGAGGCAAGTTAGGAAGGTGATGAAGAGAGACACTTGGCGCATCGCCGACCTGATCGGCGATGCTCAATTAATTTCGTTGATCGGTCCAAAAGCTGAAAATCTGGAAGAGTATAAATGTGAATTTTTAAATGATGAAAAGGAGTTCTGAAATTTTGAGCGAATATTCTGAGTGTTTGAGAGTTACTTGGAGTTTTTGATCCCAAACACTGTTTTAGAGTTTTTGAGTAGAATTTTAAGTTGGGTTTTGATTTTAAGTTAATCATTGTGAAGACTCGAATTTTGTTACCCAGCTGATGGAGAACATAGTTGGTAATATTTTCCTGCTTTTTATAATGTGTGGCTAAAACCCCCATTCTTGGGGTGTGATTATGTGATTAATTGTCTCAATTACTTATGGGTGTTAGTAATTCTCACCTTAAATATGTCACATCACTACATCCTTCACCAAGGTAAATAAAAATGGGCTAAGGGTTGAACCTTGGTGCAACCCTATCAACATAAGAAAATGCTCTAAGTCTCCTCCCACTGTCCGTACTTGGGTCTTCGCTCCATCATACATGCCCTTAATCAACCTAATGTACTCCATATGCACACCTCTAGCCTCCAAGATCCTCCATATGACTCCCCTAGAAACTTTATCGTAAGCCTTTTCGAAGTCGATGAACATCATGTGTAAGTTTTTTTTTTCACTTCCAATACTACTCCATTAGTCCTCTTACAAGTTAAATGGCTTCTGTAGTCAAGCATTCTTGCATAACTTTGAACTGGTCCTCACTCTCATCTCTACCACGTTCTTCCAAGCCTTCATAGTGTGGCTTAACAACTTGATACCCCTATATTTGTTGCAATTCTGCCTTCTTCTTGTACAACAAAATCATAGTACTCTATCACGATGCTTCAAGCATTTTCACCATCTTGAAAACAACATTAAACAACTTGGCCAACCATAAGAATTTTTACCAATGACAATGTATTCCAAATTTTCTATCGTTTTCATTCACGATACTTCAGATTTAGTCCACTTCACAGTTGGGACTCCATCAACGAAATTTATTAGCTATATTGGGATCGAATCTATGTAGACATTTTTGCTTAAGAGGTCTCATTGAGGGACGAGGGTTGCACCAAGGATGCATAACTGTTCACTGAATTAGGTAAAACTATAAGAATAACATTTTCCGAAGAATTGAGGGGGGTGGGAGTGGATTGTGGAATCAATGTGAATTGCATGATCAATCACCATCAATGATTGATCGTCAACTGCCACCATGGCGTATGATTAAGCAAATATGAGATTTAGCATGAAAAGAGTAAAGATATATTTCGTTTGATTAGAGTTTGATTTACTTCCTTTTAAATTAAAATATTTCTTTGGAATTTTTTTATTTTTTATTTTGGGAGAGAAATTGTTGAGAGTTGCCATTACTTCAACAAATCTAAAAAAGGTTAGTAACAAAAAGTCTCATGCTAGCTGACCCACAAAATCAATGTCAAATGCTGTACAAACATTAACAACATTGGAAGAATAGAAGCTCACTTTTCTTTAACCAATTAGACCCTCACAAGAAAAAATATATATAAGAAGAAAAAGGGAACTCTAACCCAACCTTGTCAACTGCAAAAACCGTTATATTTGATTTCAACTTTTAAAGAGATGTAAAAGGAAAACAAATGGATTTTTTTAAATAGAAACACTATTTTCAATATTCAATAATAATAATAAAAATAAAGCAAAGTACACTGTAATTGTTTTTTTCACATGGAAAAACTAAATAAAACTTAACCAAAATCAAAACTGAAAATTCATAAAAGCATCTATAATATTATTTTAATATTTACTTAGGTAGAAAGTATGTATTATTTATTTATGATAAAATTTCTCACATAATTTATCTTTTTTTTTGTTTTATTTATTTTAAAGAAAGGCATAAAGATATAAATTGCTAACTCTAACCCCCTTTTGTTCCCCTTCTTTCTCTCTCTACTACTGTGTTCTTCACACATCCTTCTCTCACCCTCTTCTCCTCTCTTTCCTACAAAACCAAAGACTACACAGAGCTTCTTCAACCCAAAATATTAGAGCTCCCTCCTCCATATCTAAAACCCACTTTGTCTTCTTTTTCTTCTTTATCAAAATTCTCTCTTTTTCAATTTTGGAGAAACTATAAACAACTCATTCTCCTTCGATCTCCATTTTTCTTTTTTGCTGAAATTCTACTCTCCAAACAAACCGCTGTGGGTTCAACAGGGACAGGAGCACTGTATTGTAGGTGAGAATTTAGTTTCCAATTTTGGGGAATGTAGGGTAGAAATAGAGGGTATTTTGCTCTTGTTGAGGTTGTACTCAAAATTGGGACTCTTTTTTTTCCTTTTGCATGTAGGTTTATGAGATCTCAAATTGGGCTATTACTTGCAATACTGTCGGTTTATTTTTCTACTTTAATGGGGTGTGAAGTGTAAATAACTTGAATTTCTTTTTGTTTCAATGCTACAGTAGAATTCGTATGGGTTGTGGTTGTTCAATGTTTTTGAAGAAACTTGTGGCCGAGTTTCTAGCTTCTGGTGATTGCCCATCTGGTTAATTTGCTCAGAGAATATAAAAGGTTCAATCTTTTTGCTGTGTTGGTTTTGTTTTTTGTTTTATTTCAAAGTTATTGGATGAATTTTTGTACTTTGTCTGTGTTTCTTATATATGTACATGTGGTGCTAAGATCAATATTATTGGAACAAAATATAGAATAGAACATCTTGAATTAGGTTATTTTGGTTTCAGTATATATTAGGGTTTCATGAAGATAAGTTGGAAGAGGGAAGGAGTGCCTAATGCTATTCTGTTACTGGATGTCAACTTCTTATGATTTAGTCTATTAATGTTGTTTTTCATTGTCTTTTTGATTTTCTGTTAAAGGGGAATGGTGTTATTATGAGTATCATCTTTGGGAAGTGGAAACATATTAAAACCTTGTTGCTGTAAATAAATTTAGTATTGTGATGGTCCTGAAAAGTGAATGGATATATAGGAATCATATAGTCGAGCATAACCAGTTTCGGATTGAGGTATAGTTTGATTCATTGGGGAAAATAAATTTAACTGTAAAACACAAACTATGAAGATAAGACATGGTTTACTTTCCTTCCAAAACACCTTTCTTCTAAGAACTAGAAGAACAGGTTGAACAGAGGTTGATGCTTGTAGTCCATATTTGTTTCTTTAGGTTCAAAAAGCGGAGATTGCACTTCCTTGGTTGACCATGAATCTTGGTCTTGTCGAATCATGGGAGTGCTTTAACTGTTAAGATTTCTCCTGAAATATTTAAGTCAAGTGTAGGTTTGTCAAATGTTTAATTCATGACGCACTACCTCCCATTTACTGACTCCATAATGTGCTAGTATAGGTAGAATGAATATAAAACCTATCTTTGTGATTTATAGATTAAAATAGTTTGTTTAGGAAATTCTTAGTACAATTGTAATGTACACTCAACATTTGAATAAAAAAAATAATAGAGATACTTCAAGAATTTATTAATGCCTTATTCATACTTATCCAGTCAGTTTCGAAGCTTCTATAGTTGTTTTCCACCTTTCCTTTTCTTTTCGTTTCTTCACCCCAAATGAAGCCTCTGAAGCTGACCTCTTCTGCTTTAGCTTATAAATATGATTTTTGTTCTCTTCTAAGCTATGTTACACAAATTCGTTTGATGTACGTACCGGATAAGTGTGTGTGCAAGGATTGGGTATGGCTATATCAAATTCTTTGCTAATTATTAGTGGCCTTTGAAGCTTTGTTGCCCGGATCCTCCAAAAATACCTCCGCATTCACGGTTACTTTCTTAAAAAAAGAAAAAAGATATGCCGCCGCATTCGTGTCGGATCCTCAAAAAATGTTTTTATGTTTGGAGAATCCGACACTCGACCGACAACATTTTTTGAGTATCTAAGAAACAAAGTTTTGAAGGATCAGAACAAAGTATCCACATGCTTATCTCACCCATTCAACAAGTGTACGTCAAGGCTAGTGAAAGATTTGTACAAAAGTGGTTCTAACTTCTAAGAACCTTCCCCCCTTGCAGAGATTGACCAAATTCGTTATCTCTCGCTCTTTATTAGTTTTTTCAACCCAAATGATGCCTGAGAACTTATCTCTTGCGCTTTCATTTATGAGTATGACCCTTTATCAAAAAACTGAATATGATCATTTATCAATAAAATGAATATGATCCTTAGTCCATCCAACTATGCACCTTTCTTCCTAATTGTGCAAAACTAAAATGGGGAAGAGTGAATAGAAACTAGGGTTCATTACAATAGGTAATAAAGAACCAGTTTGGGTCTATGCCATGTAGATTTATATACATGGAAAGTTAAGCTTTCGTAAGAACAATGTAGGTGAAGTGAAATTAGATAGGATGATGCATGATTGTGCTTAATAGACAATTTAAAATCCAAGACTCAATCATTTAGAGGAATGATATAATAGGTGAAGATGAATGCGAAAAATTTATTATGATTAGCTTAAATGGAGACGTACTATGCAAAATATGTCTGACAAATTGAAAGGTAAGTTCTATTAAATGGTTGGGAAATTCGATATTATCATACGAGTGTGAATATTGGGCCTCTTAAGTTGGCCAATCCAATATATTCATAAAAGTAAATGTTGTAAAGATATTGATTTTAAGATGGATGTTTGGTCCTACGTGATTGGACAAGATCAGAAACGATGACATATGACAGAGGGTGCTATTAGCACTTATGGAAGATAAAATGAGAAAAAATAGTCTGAGATAGGTTGTCCATGTTCTATGGAAACATACAAACACCGTCTCCAAACACCAGTCCTTAGGTACGACAACATGGTGGTTAAATGTAATAAACAAGGTGTCGGGTATCACAAAGCCTACAATTCCTCAAAAATCAACATGAGTCTGGATAGGACTTGAAAATAATGGAAGTAGAAGATCCATAGAGTCGTTACCAACTAATAGGGGCTAAGAATTTGAAATAGATATTGTTGTT
>JAJOOR010006427.1:0-45727 GCA_036250505.1 Solanum acaule
AATAGGACCTTAGTAAATGTTAGGTGTGTCTCAGGGATTTTGGGCATAGGTTGGGAGGGTACTTATGCATTTTTCCCTTTATCCTTCAATCAATCATCTTTAGTTTGATTTTATAATTTATCATTTTGCTTTCAGGAAGTGTTACTATTTGATATTTTTGGGGAATAAAATGAACATCAACCTGACATATTAAATTTTCTAATAAATAAATAATCGTTGGTGAAGGGATAAATAAATTTTAAAAGGCTGAAAAAAGTGAACAAATATTCTAATTCTAACATGTAGAAAGTTCAACCCTATCTTTTACTTTACATATATCATTCTAAAGTTTCCCATTTAATGTATCATAGGTAATTATTACAATGGAAAATTAAAGGGAGAATGTATCATATTGGACAACAATTCAACTTATTAAATATTATATATACTTGTAAGAGAAAAATATTATACAAAACTGTTTAGTTTGTTTGAGTGTTTTTTTAAAAATCAACATACCAGAGTGATGAAGTTCAATTTGAAACTACATTTCTATTCCAATCGCAATGTCAAGAAACACATCTATTACTTCAAGAAAAGTATTTACAACTAGCAGTAAACTTGAGAATCTGTGCATACTTCATATTGAATATGAGTAGTTAATTTATTGTGTAGTTATCTATGTCTTTGGAAATAAAAGAGGCTCAAGTCTAGTCATATTCCTTTATAGGTCATCCGGCACATCCTTGAACCCATGACAAAAGTTAATTAATTCTTGTCTTATTTTCCTGGTTCACTTTGCACATCAAGGTGTGATAAAGTTTTTAAGGTTTTTATATCCTTACAATGACATACCAAATTTGAATTTTGTCTTCAAGAGATGATAGTATAGATCTTTAAGGAATTTTTTTATTATACCTTCAACAATTTCAGTAGAGAAAACTAGCGTGAATACTCAATTAGCTAGTGTGTGTTATTTAATTTGTACTAACAAATATTTATAACAATAACTTTGCAGAAACATAAACAACAAAGTTTAAAACATGTATACTAAAAACAACAATTAATAACATAAGCATAAATAAATGACTGTAAAAAAAACATACCAGAATTTGTAACAATATAATGAAGCAGAATGGAAAAAATTGAGCCCACTGAATGCACAATGTCCGCTTAAGGAAATTATTCTCCTCTAGTTATCAAGGTTTAAATGAATAGATCATCTCAGGATAGAATGATTCTATTCACCAGTATATTGATACAAAAATAATGAAGTCAGTTAGCCACTCAACAGGAGCAAAATACACAAATATTTAATTGTGCAGAATAAGAAGTAGTTCAGAATTTTTGTTGTTTTAAAATGAGAGGAAATTGCTTTATTTATAGACAACAAAGGGTAGTGTGAACAAATACTTATTGTGCCTTATTAGAAAGGTCACAACTCTTTGGAAAAGTTACAATCTTTCGAAAAGGTCACAACCTTTCATAAAAGTCGCATTTTTTCATAAAAGTCGCAACTCTTCATAAAAGTCACAACTTTTCATAAAAGTCTAACTTTTCATACAAGTCACAACTTTTCATAAAAGTCGCAACTTTTTATGAAAGGAGAAGGCTAGTTTTGAAAATAAATAAATTAAAAGGGAATCCTGGTTTGTGGTGGCACCACGTAGATGGACCTAGGATATATATTAGCTTCATTTCATCCAAATTATCGGCTGGCCATTTCAAAATTTTCTATACATTTAGAGAAAACAACAAAGTGGCAGACTCTTTAGCAAACTTCGGCTGTGATTCTCAGTTTGACTAATACAGTGTTCTGCTGACTTGCACTGATAGACCCCTATTGTATTGGAATTAGGCACCTATCTTTTTACTGTTGTCAATGAATCTCTTCCATGTTCGATTCTACTCTATGTTAGAACATTTCTGTGAATGCTATTCTAATCTTAAGTGGTCTTATTCTTTGTCCCGTGCTAGGAAGCATATATATATATATATATATTGCACATATGTTAACATGTTGTAAAGCTTTTTAATTTTTATTTTGTTGACTTTTCTTTCCTTTTCTATTTTAAGCATAAAATATTACTCTTTTCATCTCAATTCATGTGACACACTTTTTTTAGACTACCACAATTCCACAAAAGAATGTTACTTTTCTATATTAAAAAACAATTTTAGTTCGTAATTCTCCTTTTCCCTTAATGAATAATTTATAGTCACACAAATGATTAAGGTTTGTTTTAAACCTTTTCCTCCAAAATTATCTTCTTTTTTTGGTCAAAACTTTGGAAACACAACGCTGAATATTTCTTACTCTTTGTTCTATTATCTAAATTATTTCAATGTATACGAAAAAAATAGTTTAGACCATGATAATTTAAATCTTATCGAGAATGTAAATTTACAAAATAAAATACATGTTTGCATTAAAGAACGACACTGAAATCTCATATGATTTCGCTGGTCTTTCTAGATTTTTATTGTTGTGAGACAAAATTTTAACATAAGACCTCGTTTCTGTTACTGAAATTATGTATGTGAAAATTTTTTAGCCACTTTTTATCAAGCAAGTTACACATAGCGTGAAGTATTAATATATATAAATAATTATGTCATCATTAACTGTATTTAGAATATGAAAATTCACAGAGTGCAATTATAGAGGCTATTGTTGAATTTTTTTCGTTGCCCCAAGTTGTCATTTTTTTTTTGGATTCATTTGTCTTTATAAACTCAAAAGACGAATAAGCGAACCGAAGTCTGAAGTTGATATTTACAAGGTAAGAAATAGGTTAAATATTTTATTGATTTAATAAACACATTTATTTAAAAGGTGATGCGACACCCATAACCTTTAAATCATGTATCCAGTGCTGCTTGACATCTATGTTTTGGACCACAAATACCCTTTAAACGTTATTCTTGTTACTAGACCTGACGTGGTAGTCCACCTAGGCAGTCCAACATGACAAAAATTTCTTCCCTATTAATCATGTTATTCTTCCTTGTTGAGCTCAATCACAAAAAAAGTCTCAAAAATTATTCATCCATTGTTCTTGTTTGAGTTGTTGTTAGGACTTTGAAACTCAAATTTCAAAGTATATTGAAGTTTGTTTGAGGTTGTAGCTGAAAATGCAAGAGCGGGGGGTGGGGGGATTACTCCTTTTTCGTTTTTTTCTTTTAGGACAGTCGACTATTATCAGTAGATGTAAGAAGGCAGTAATGAAAGTGGATAAAGTAAACTTGACACCAGTGTTTTAAAAGACTCTGTTGGGACTCGCCTCGGGGCTCGCCTTGGGCGGGACTCTAGCAAAATGCCCTAAGACTCAAGTGTGAGACTTAGTTCTATAAGACTTACGCCCTAAGCGTCCGACTATACCCCCTAAGTACGCCCAACGCTCGGGGATCGCCTAACAGATCTTCGACAAATTATGCGTTAAAATCTTTAGTTAACATTGTTGACCCTCATAATTCTTGAATAAATGAATGATACTTCATAATTTTTTAATCTATAGAGATAAGAAGATTGAGAGTATCTCAAATAACAAATTGTAGTATCACATCTTTACTATTTGATAACATTGTGAAGGTGATTATACATTACGTAACATTTCTTTTATAAATATGTAATGAAATTTTACTACTTTTTCACTTATCATTGCTCTTCATGGTTTTGTCATAAATCTCAAAGTTATCATATTTTATTTAGCTATTTGAAAGTAATTTTATTTTTATTCATCATTGAGTGATGTTTTTATTATAATACTAGTATGTTTTGTTTATTATTTTCTTTTAGGGGGGTGAATTGTATAATATGATTAAAAAAATATTTTTATAAATAATGATTCTTTTATTATCAAAAAGTTAAGATATTAGATTATTTATACTTGTATAATCATGTTAAATGTTTTATTTTCTATGAGTTTCACTAATCATGTTTGTAATTATTTCCAACTTTGATGTATTTTTATTATTTTGTGTTATTATATTATTATACTATATTATAATTAAAAATTTAAAGATCCATAGGTTTACGCCCCACGTCTCGAGGCTTACGCCTCACCCTAAATTAAGTAAAACGCCTCGCCTCACGCCCCCGCTTTTTAAAACACTGCTTGACACAAAATGTTTTTATACTGGTTGAGATTCAGAATGAATCTTACGTTTAGTCCCATTGGGTTGCAAGGGTGTTCTCTTCAAGGCTTTTGAACTGAGAAGTGTGTACATGATTTGAATGTAGTTCCTAAGTCTACACTCGAACTTTTTCTTCTCTTTTTTTTTTCTTTTTGATACAAAGCCTCACCAACAATGTTTCTTTTTTTTTTCTCTCTTTTTTGTTTACACAGTAGAACGCTAAGTAATATAATGCTTGATTAAAAGTAGAGTAAAGAAGATGGGATGATTCAGATTATTTGTATTTGAGTGCTGACTCTTGAATATATAGAGTGGGAACAACTGATTTGGTCTTCATGAAGAGATGGCAACCCAAGAGTATATTGATCCTTCGAAAAAGGCAGTAGATGATCATATTTCCAAGAATAAGGTTAAGGCAGATTTGAAATGCCAATCTTGACCTTGATTTAAGATGATGATGATCTTCCTTGTCCTTGATTTGTGATGATGATGATCTTCCTTTGATTTTTTTTTATGAGTGGATAGGATTGATATGATCTTCTTTTTCCTCCTTAAGTGCCGAGATTTCCTTGATTTCTTGTATCTTCGATTACTGGTGATTTAAAGGGATACTTGATATCTTGATACCATTCTTTGTTCCTTGACTTGAGCCTCTTGATTAGATCTCCTTAACTTCTGCCTGTGATTGAGTTTTCTTCTTGAGTCTTTATTTTGATATCAATCAGATCTTTTTTTTTTGATGTATTAATTTCTTGTAGATATAATTGTTTATCATTAAAATCTTACACTAACAATCTCTCCCTTTTTTATGTTGATAATACTTGATTTAGAGATACTTCCCTGGCTTGTGGTCGACTTGAACATCTGTCAGAATGAGCACTATGATTGAGTCAACTTGGAAGACAATATACTTGTATACTTGTCTCCCCCTTAATGTTATGCCTCTTCAGGAAGGTTACATGATTCATTGTACCTGTTAAACAATCTTCATATAGGGATATGTCTCCCCCTTAATTTTACACATCCTTTGTACCTATTAAATAATATTCATATAGGGATATGTCTCCCCCTTAATATCACACATTCTTTGTACCTGTTAAATAATATTCATATAGGGATATGTATCCCCCTTAGTAGGTGTTGGTCTTTAGAGCATTTTAATATTATTATTATAGTATAATAGCTCATCATATTTTATCTCAAAAGGCTATTTAATTTCTCCTCCTTGGTGCTGCCTTGGTCATTGGTGTCAGAGGTTTAGTAATGCATATTTTGTTAAGCTTTATTATAATTAAACATTTGGTATAAACGTTCCAGTGAACGTTGGCAAATGGTCAAAGTGTAACATTTCACGTTCGTGCATTTGTTACCCCTCACCTTTATTTCATTCTTTTACTCCTTGTAACCTCTAGGTCATTTATCTTCACTATTTACTATCCCATTATCTTCCTATTCATTGCTAGAAAGATTTCATCAACTCTAAATAGTGGTGGTCTTCATTTGGTTTAGATACACAAGAAAAATATAGAGTGCATAAAGTTTGTCAAAAAGAGAGTTATTATTAGTTGAAGGGAGGTGTTCTTTTTGTGGAGTTTTGGACTCAACTCTTGTCCAAAGTTTGTTGAGTTACACTTTGTGATTAGGCTGTTGTATCTTGGAGGGGACAAGTCAAGAGGACTATTGCTGTACCGGTGAAAAACATTTGCTGCAGTGGACTTGAATCTCCTTAAAGAGAGCAAGATATCTGCGTCTCAGCTTGAAGAAATTTTCATTTCTTCATTTTATTTTCAATTGTAATCTTGTAATTTTTCACTGACAATTTTAAGGTGATTCAATAATGGCTACAATTGAAAAATCCTCGGATGTCAAGATGGGAGATCTTAACAAGTCATTTCGGTTCAATGGCAACCATTTCAAGACATGGAAGGGTAAAATACTTTTCTACTTAAGTTTTCTCAATATTTCTTATGTGTTAACTAAGAAGAATCCTAATAAAGTAGACATCACCTATATGAATGATGATGAAACTATTTCTCATCTAGAGAAAGTGGAAAAGTACGATGGTGATTCCTATAAGTGTCGGTATTATATTCTTAATTCTCTATCTGATAATTTTATGATTATTATGATAGAACTTACTCTAGTGCAAAGAAAATTTGGAAAGCATTGCAAAGTAAGTATGATACCGAAGAGGCTGGAGCGAAAAAATATGTGGCTAGTAGATTTTTTCATTTTCAAATGGTGGACAACAAATCAGTGGTATACCAAGCTCAAGACTTTATAATGATTGTTGGAGAGCTCATGTACGAGGAGATAAAATTGGAGATAACCTTATTGTTTGTGACATAGTAGATAAACTTCCACCTTCTTGGAAGGAATTTCAAAAAACTACGCGCCACAAACAAAAGGAAACTTCTCTTGAGACGTTGATAATGAAAATCCGCATGGAAGAAGAGGCAAGGGGCCAAGGTGCACTTTTACAATCAAAAGAGAGCAACATCACAACAAAGGTAAATTTAATTACTTCAAATAATGCTACTCCTGAATCTCACAAAAATACTTCTTTGAAGCCTAAGAAGAAAAAATTCAAGAAACATAATGGTATACCTCCCAAGAAAAATAATGGTGAAAATAACCAAGCACAAAATCAACTAGTTCAAGATAAGGGACCGTGTTTTGTTTGTGGCAAGAGTGGGCATATTGCTCGATTTTGCAGATTTCGAAAACGTGGTCCTAACCCTCAAGCAAATGTTACTGAAGAACCTTTTGTGACGGTGATTACCTACATAAACATGATTGAGAGTGTTGATGGATGGTGGGCTGATTGTGGTGCAAACTGTCATGTCTGTTATGACAAAGACTGGTTTAAAAAATATACTCATTTTGAGGATCCCAAAACCATCATGCTTGGTGATTCTCACACTACTCAAGTGCTTGGAACGGGAGAAGTCGAATTGTGTCTGGAAGGGTATTAACTTTGAAAGATGTACTTTATACTTCTTACATGAGAAAAAATTTGATGTTTAGTTTTCTTCTTAATAAAACAGGTTTTAAACAGATTATTGAATCTGATCAGTATGTAATTGTGAAAAAAGGGTATTTTTGTGGGAAAGGGTATGCTTGTGATGGGATGTTCAAAATGAATGATGAAATGAATAAAGTTTCTACTTTTGTTTACATGCTTTCTTCTGCTATTTTTGGCATGCTCGTTTGTGTCATATTAATGATCGTTATGTTGAAATCATGAGTAGTTTAGGATTAATCTCAATAGTTAAAAATAATTTTGAAAAGTGTGAGGCTTGTAGTAAAGCCAAAATCACTAAAAGGCCTCATTTTCAAGTTGAAAGAAAAACGAATTTGTTAGAATTAGTTCATACTGATATTTGTGAACTTGGAGGAATTTTAACTCGTGGAGGTAATAGGTATTTTATCACTTTCATTGATGATTTTTCTAAGTTTATATATGTTTACTTGATGAAAATAAAAGTGATGCTTTTAAAAATTTTAAAACTTATCTTCATGAGGTTGAAAATCAGTTCGGTAGAAAAATAAAAAGAATTAGAAGTGATAGAGGCCGTGAATATGAGTCAAATGAGTTTAATTCTTTTATTAGATCATTGAGAATAATTCATGAAACTACTCCTCTTTATTTTCCTTCATCTAATGGTACAACGGAAAGGAAAAATAGAACTTTGGTTGAATTGACTAATGTCATGCTTATTGAGTCACATGCACCTTTAAATTTATGGAGTGAAGCTATTTTAACTGTTTGTTATGTGTTGAATCGTGTGCCTCATAAAAAGTCTACATTGACACCTTTTTGAATTGTGGAAATGTCACAAGCCAAGTTTGGGATATCTAAGAGTTTGGGGTTGTCTAGCCTTTGTGAGGCTAATGGAACCCAAGATTACAAAATTGGGTAAGAAAGTTACTACTTGTGTTTTTCTTGGTTATGCTTCAAATAGTACAGTCTATAGATTTTTTAATCTTGAAGATAATATTGTGATAGAATCGAGTGATTCTATTTTTCATGAGAATAAATTCCTTTTTTATTCTAAAAATAGTGGGGGGTCAAATGATTGAACAAAATATTTTGTCACTACCTAGTTCTTCTACTTCTACTTTTAAAAATAAAGAAATTGATGATTTTGAGTTAAGAAGAAGTAAAAGAGCTAGAGTAGAAAAAAAATTTGGTCCTGATTTTTATGTGTTTAATGTGGGAGATGACCCTCTCACTTTGAAAGAAGTTTTATGTTCACGTGATTCTATTTTTTGGAAAGAGATTGTAAATGATGAAATGGAATCACTAATTTCTAATAAAACTTGAAAGTTAATTGATTTACAACTGGGTTGTAAAACAATTGGTTGCAAATGAGTCTTAAGAAAAAAGTTGAAACCGGATGGATCTATTGATAAATATAAGGCTAGACTAGTTGCAAAAGGTTTTAAACAACTAGAAGACCTAGAATTTTTTGATACTTTTTCTACGGCAACAAGAATTACATCCGTAAGACTTTTAATTACTATGACTGCAATTTTTGATTTGCAAATTCATCAAATGGATGTAAAAACTGCTTTTTTTAAAATGAAGACCTAAATGAGGAAATTTATATGGATCAACCCGAATATTTTGTTGAAGCAGGCCAAGAAAACAAATTGTGTAAACTTACTAAATTCCTATATGGATTGAAACATGCACCTAAGCAGTGACATGAAAAGTTTGCATGATTGAAAATGGGTTTAAAATAAATGAGTGTGATAAGTGCATAAGTCTTGCAATAATTCACATGTTATTATTTGCCTATATGTTGATGATTTATTGATCTTCGGTTCTAACATGAATGTTATTGATGAAGCTAAAAAATATTTTTAGAAGCCATTTTGATATGAAAGATCTTGGTGAGGCAAATTTTATTCTTGGAATAAAAATAACAAGAACATGTGATGAAATTTTCCTTGACCAGTCACATTATGTTGAGAAAATTTAAAAAAAATATAACTTTCTTGATTGCAAGCATGTTGCAACTTCTTTCGATTCAAGTGTTCACTTATTTCCCGTTGAAAGTGAAAATGATGTAATAAATCAAAAGAAAAATGCTAGCTTAATTGGAAGTTTGAGATATGTGACTGATTGCACTAGGTTTGATATTGCTTATGCAGTAGGTGTACTTAGCAGGTTTACAAGCAAGTCAGGTAATGAACATTGACACTATAACAAGAGTTATGAGATATTTAATTGGAACAAAAAATTGTGATTTATTCTATAGAAAATATCATGTTGTACTTGAAGGCTTTTTTGTTGTTGATTGGAACACCTTATCAGATGATTCATGTTCTACCACTGGTTATATATTTACTTTGGGTGGTGGTGCTATTTGTTGGAGATAAAAAAAAAACAAACAATAATTGCTAACTAGAACATGGAGGCTGAACTAATTGCTTTAGCTTCAGCTAGTGAGGAAGCAAATTGGTTGAGAGATTTATTATTTCAAATACCTTATTTTGAAAAATCAATTCCTCCTATTTAAATTCATTGTGATAGCACTGCTACAATTGGTAGAGTTCAAAATCGGTATTACAACGGTAAATCCAGATATATAAGGAGGAAACACAGTATGTAAGACCGTATTTGACAAGTGGTATCATTAATGTTGATTATGTCAAATCTTGTGATAATCTTGCAGATCCTCTTACTAAGGCCTTAATGAGAGAAAAAATCTGGAGCACATTAAGGGGGATGGGATTGAAGCCTATAAATCCTTGAATCATATATGAGGAAACCCAACCTGGGGACTAGAGATCCTATAAAAGGGAAAAACTAATCATATGATGACTTGTTGTGAAAAAATGCACTATTTTTTTAATTCCCTCCCTATGATGTGAGTGCGTTGTTTCCTGTAGTAATTTGTGAAGGTTGAGTTTACCAAACTCTTAATGAAAATCTGTAGCCCGTATGAGTGGAATGTTAAACTTACAGGAGCACTCTCGATAGATATCACCTATGTGAGTGTGGAAGTAGGTCGCTTCCTATGAGAATTGTGCTTATTTTCAAAAGCAGCCATGAAACCGGGATAGCACAAGGTCGTAACGTGCTGGCTTTTAAACCTCATGTCAACACCTTGATTATTATGTGTGAACAGTGATATTTTATTTCCCTTAAGCAGTCATAGTTCAAGTCTGAGACCACTACGACTCTGAAGTAAAAGTTGTTGTTTCACTAAGTGAAGGTTCAATGCAGAGCACACCTTCGTTATGGATAGTAGTCTTCCTTCAACTGCTACTCTCTGGATTAATATTAAAATGAGTGGGAGATTGTTGATCTTTAGAGCATTTTAATATTATTATTATATTATAATAGCTCGTCATATTTTATCTCAAAAGGCTGTTTAATTTCTCCTCCTTGGTGCTGCCTTGGTCATTGGTGTCAGAGGTTTAGTAATGCATATTTTGTTAGGCTTTATTGCAATTAAACATTTGGTATAAACGTACGTTGGCAAATGGTCAAAGTGTAACATTTGCACGTTGGTGTGTTTGTTACCCCTCACCTTAATTTCATTCTTTTTTAATCCTCCATTATACTTTGTAACCCATGTAACCTCTAGGCCATTTATCTTCACTATTTACTACTCTATTATCTTCCTATTCATTGCTAGGAAGATTTCATCCACTATAAGTAGTGGTGATCTTCATTTGGTTTAGATACACAAGAAAAATATAGAGTGCATAAAGTTTGTCAAAAAGATAGTTCTTATTAGTTGAAGGGAAGTGTTCTTTTTGTGGAGCTTTGAACTCAACTCTTGTCTAGAATTTGTTGAGTTACACTTTATGATTAGGCTATTGTATCTTGGAGGGGACAAGTCAAGAGGACTACTGTTGGACCGGTGAAAATCAATTGCTGAAGTGGACTTGAATTTCCTTAAAGAGAGCGAGATATCTGCGCCTCAGTTTGAAGAAATTTTCATTTCTTCACTTTATTTTTAATTGTAATCTTATAATTTTGTTATCTTGTAATTTTTCACTAACACTAGGATACTTAATCAAGTATCATATAACCAAGGGATGTTCCTGCATACAAAAAATATTTTCAACCCCCTTTTGCATTAGCAAAAAGGAAAGATGAGGGAATAAGCATCATAGCAAAATAAAGTTTAGAGGGCAACAGAGCCCAAAAACACCAAAAGAAGCATAGAGTACTATCAGCAAAGAGATTGTATAAAACTTTGTGTGTTAACTATAGCAGTTCACATAGCTTCAAACTTGGTAGCAATTTTGACAGCCTCTTTCACAATCTGATCCAGTTTGAGACGAACACGAGCAACATCAGCACTAGTCTCTTAAGTAACCCCCCTTACCTTGTCCATCTAAAAGTACGTAGCAAACAGTAGGTCTTTCAACGAGTCAAGGCGAGCATCCATATCAGTAATCTTTACCATGATATCACTTAACTAAGTTGCAAATATGGTTAGAGCACCCAACTTTGCATCCATGTCCCCATGTTTAATAAGGGATGCATTAAGTTTCTCAGGGCAAATAAAAAAACTTCCCTACAAAAAGGGGTCCCACTTTCCTCAAGAAAACATACGTAAGAAATAGTGAAAAAGAGATATTCAAAAAGTTTCTGATTTTCTCCCCAATAACATCTACAACCCAGACATTTAAATTTGTGACATTATCTTTGTTTCCTAGTGAATCAAAGTGGACTTTGGAGCAAATCTTTCTAGCTTTTGAATTCTCACTCCGCTGCACAAAAGGTACACACATCAAGTATTATGTCTTGATTAAAGATTTACATAAATAAATAAATTGCAGATACCTTAAGACTTTAGTAGCCCAACATTCACTATCATATAATATTTTTGGTCTCGTAGTTGTTCTATAGAACTTACCCTTAACTTTGATAGACACCCTTTTATCATATAACAATCCGATAGCACTTCTCTAAAGTTTCTATCGTTTACATAAGTGCGGATGTCTAAAATATTCTCCCCATCTCTCCTTGATCTCGTTATCTCCTAGTTTACACATTTCTTTCCCTCGGACTTACTAGTAACCTTCTTAGCTTTTTTTGTATTCTTCAAAAGCTTCTCCATACTCTGCTTTACAATTTCTATAACACTCATTTTTAGCTTTAATGACTCTGTGTACCTAGTCATTCCACTATTAAAGGATAGGAATTCAAGTTATCAAAATAATTTCATCTTATTGAACAAAAAAGGTAGCAATGTTCCTTCATTGATCAATGTGTTCCATCAAAAGTGTAAACATGCATCCAAAAGCTACCAAGCATTCAATTGAATGACATCATACTAACAAACAGGACATGCTTCTAAAGTGCCAAGAATAATGTTCTATTCTATAAATACATTTGAATAATATTAAATTAAACCATACAAGAAACACAAAACTGATTCACAGTTGACGTGGAGATGCCTAAATATAGGGTTCAGCTAGTTACATATTACAAGGCGTAGAAAAAGAAAAAATTAATTAGCCCAAAGACTCATTCAGTGGCAATTTCCATCTTTCTTCTACCTTTAGGACAATTTGTTACCTCATAAAACTTCCAAGAAGTGATACAACAAAACCTATAAAGATCAGCTTTATTGTTTTCGTCAACGATGGTGCACTAGAGAAATTTACTCTCCGAGCTTGGTCCCTGTGGAAGTGTGAGATACTGTAAGAGTACTTAATAACTTCAATTGTCAAAAAAGGCTATACATTTCCCTGCAGACACTAACATTCTCTACATTCTGAAATATTCAGTAGAAGATTCTTTTTCACTAGTTTATGCGAAAGATAAGAACTACAGAGAAAACTCACTCCGGTATGACTAAGCAGTATAACAATAAGAGATCAGACATATATCTTACTTCTGTAAAGGTGACAGTGCACCACAAAAGATGGTGTTTGCTGGAACGGGAAGCTCTGAGTTCTCCGGATTCACCACACTAACATAAGTTTCTTGACCAAGGTACCACGAATCAAGGTTTTGAGCACGTAAATTCCAAATTCCAGGATTGTCTAGGAAGACTAAAATAGCAGTCCAAGCACCTGGAAACACCTGCAAGAGAGAAAACGTTCCATTTGTTTATAAATGAAGCAGAAATTTTCAACAAGTTATGACAAAGAAGGCAATGAGGTGAGACCAATATTTTGTTTTGAAATAAAAAGGACGATTTTTTTTTTTATCTTTGCATGCTTCGAAGCAATTAGCATCTTGGTAGAAATTACAAATAAATATTATGGTCACATATAAATTGGAAAGAATGAACCTCTTTGTGGAATATCTGTTCAAGAGAAGTAGGCAGATAACTTTAACCTGGGTAGTGCATCGAGCAACACCATCCCATTTGTTGTAGGTGCTTCTACTATTCTCCGTCCATAGCCCGTAGTCCATGCTATTGTCATTTTCGAGAATGAGAACTTCAGATCTTTTGATTCCAAACTGAAAACAAGTGATTCAGGTAACTGTATGAAAATACACTACTCACCCGACAACAAAAAAGGCGTAGCCATCAAGGTGATAGCTCTGAACAGTTGTATCATTGTTTTGGAATATGATTTCCACGAATGCTTTGTAAGTACCATTAATTACTGACGTATCAACTTTTGCCGGCCTATTCATCATTTTATTGGGGAAGTCAAGCTTGAAAACGCCTGGGATGTTAAATTGCTCAGCAAGTTTTAGAGGTGTTGATGGCGCTAAGTATGAAATACCACTGAGAGTAGTGCGCCATTTCCCCTCTATTAGCTCTGCAGGCCTATTATGAAGGACAAAGACATCAGTCACAGTGATTTCACCATATTTGAAGGATCCTTGGGGGTTTGGCCGTGCCGCACCAGCAGAAACATTCCATCTGCAAAATATTGCAATAACAATTTAGCTAACAGATACTTGAAAATCGATAACTTCACATTTTTCTTTTTGATTTTTATATTTTTTTGGGGAGGGGGTTGGGTTAGAGGAGACTAAACATCCTGTATCTCTACTTTCCGTAACACATGTCGACAAATTGTTCAGTAAGAAGATGAACAACTTTCCATAACTAATGATGCACACAACTAACTTGGGGAGATAACATAATGTAGCGAAGAATAATTACACTTTCTACAACCTTATGGATCTTGCTTGACTCATTGAGAAAAATGTGTCAGATTCCATAGGAGGGTCTGGAAGAGGACCTGAAGCAGGTCCTTGCGAATTTGAGTAATGCAAGACAGAGACTCCTACCAACTTCGACGAATCAGAAGAATTAACAAAGCGTGGACTAGCAACAATGTAATAATCACTGCTGGCATTTTGATCCATTGTAACCATGAATGAATATGATTGACCGACGTGGATATCCAAGCTTGTGTAGTTCTGTTGTACTGTGTATGAACCTTCAGTCTCCACAAGAAGAAGGTTATGACTTTGGATTCTGAAATTCAAGCTAGTAGAAACACCAACATTGTGTACTCGAAGGCGGTATGTTTTTCCTGTTATATATAAACATGACAAAAGACATCTGTGATAAAAAGAATTGAAGTATATGTAACTGAATGAAAACTTTCAGGTGCTAATATGTCACTTCCCAATGAACTACAGTACATATCATCTTCAGAAGAACAGAGGAATTTTTCGAACCCTTACTTGAGTCAAGTACAGGATCTCTCACACAAAAACAATTATAGTCAATAGACACTCTTAATCATTCAGATATGCATTCAGATTCAAACGTCTTAATCTTAATGAAAACAAATGAGGCCTTAGTTTCTGGTTAAGGATTTCCTCAATCTGTGATCCTCTAATGTAAAACAGGCCCTGTGCCCCATAAGTTCAAACTTGAGTAAAGATACAGGTCAAGATTGATGATTAAGCAGAAGGTCAAATTTACCCCTCTACTTTAAAATATTAGTAAGATACTAAGATTCATCATCCGTTGTATTATGTGGCCAAATTAAACCCCACTGTTAGCAAAGTTTTCAAATATACCCTCAATCTAACAGATTCCCCAAATTTCCCTTTTAATTACCCATAAATCCAGCCTTGCTAAATCCAAAGCAATAGAATTTTGTGTAGTAATCTAAGAGTTAATCCTTTAAAATGCACCTCAAATAATCCTCTATATATAATAATTACAATTAAACTTTAACAAAAAGTGCCATGCAATGGAATGTAAAAATGTAAAGGTATTAAAATCCGACTATGTACTGAAACAATACAGATAAATCCCCAACGAGAAATAAGAATGTAATAACCTGGTTCTACATTAACTGTCTGGTAGGCTATACCGCCTGATACAATGGCATTGTCATAATGGTAAGGACCTAGTCCATTGATTAGGATACCATCAGGAGCTCCAAGGCCAAGTCCAGTTTCGATTTCTTTTCTGAGTTCCTAATGCCCAAAGCTTTTATAAGTGAGCCACAAAATTGTTAAAGATCTACTTTTTACAAAAATAGGCTGACCTGTTAAAATTTGCAACTAACCTTATGACTCTTTATAAACCAGTCACTAATAAAGAGTGTGATGTCCCCATCTGGTGTCGCAAACGGCAGAGGAATGACATTTCTGTTGTTTATAGTGATACCTCCATATCCACCAGCAGCTCTCTGGAAGCTTAAGGAAGGGAAATAAAAGAAACTGCCTATCTGATCTTTAACTTGAAATTCATATGTCCAATTCCAGCCAGCAGGAATGGGACAATTTGTGCCAGATACACCATCTTGCCATGTATCCTTTCTCTGCTGGATACCATTCCTGCACTTAATAATCATATTTATGTTCATTGCAGCATCTAAGCGCCTGTAGATTTATCATAGTGGGTTTTATGGTTTACCATGTAAGAAGCATAGGCTCATCAAGATCATTTTTAACATTGACAACCACATTCCAGTTGGTAGTGACATTGAGTATGGGTCCTGGAAATTGACCGTTTATTCCAATCACCTGAAAACATGTAAATCTTCATATATTACCAACACACATGGGAAAGCTCAAAAGGGTTGCAGCTAATTCTCCTAAAGAAAAGATCTGTTACATGTTGGCTGCTATAATCCCACGTTTAGTCTTCAAATTGTAGATTGTTGGAATGAAGCGCAAATATTTGAAAACTAGATACTGACCAAAAAAAACAAACGAAGCACTTGCTGATCACCCAAACAACTCTTTACAATGTGTCAACACTGGTGAAAGTCAAACGATAGGCTAAACTGACTTGCACATAGTACAGTAGCAGCACAAGTAAACTGGAATTAGCTATTGACTAGATAAAAGCATAAGTCTGTACAAGAACAGGACAGAGTAACTGGTCACTGATCACCTAAAGTCCTAGGATGTATTTCAAAGTTCACCAGCAGAAAATTTTGACTTCCAACCCTAAACATCAGGCTCATAGGAGTAGTTCAAATTAGCAACAGCTTTAAGCACTTCAAAGTACGAAATGGTGTGATTCAATTATTGGTATAATATGACACCTGGACCTAACTCAACCTCGCTCATGAGGGAAGGATTGCCCAAGTTCATATAAGGAGACTACCCGTCCATTCCCCAACCAATGTGGGACTTTAACCCACTCTAACAGAAGAGACCCTTCAAATCCACTATAACAATATAACTTTCTTGCAATCAAATCCAACCAAAAAAAAAAACCTATCTCAATTCAGCATCTGAAAATGGGCAGGAACCCAAAGTTAGCTATTTTACACAGTACTAGTATGTAGCCCTTAAAGGCCTAATGGACATCCTTAAAAACATATTCAGGCACCTCTACACAATGCATTTTAGTCACAAATCTTGCAAAATACTGTATTGATTCCAGTTCCCATTGCAACCAAGGGAATTATTCAACACATGTTAAAGTTGGGAAGTGCAATTTAATTAAAAGTCGAGTAGTAAAAAAGAAGTTGATCCAATATATGCATAGAAAGAGATATGAGAGAGAAAAGAACCTGCTGCTTAACTCCAAGAGGAGAAGCTGTAATGTAGGAAAGAGTCCAGTCAAAATATACATAAGGGTCTTCTGCTAAACAAAGTGTTGTGAAGCAGAGAAGATAGCAATAATATGATAACATTTGCTTACAACAATACTATTTATGTAGCTTTCTTGTTATGATGGGTATCCGTAGCTTCGGGATCTTCAGTTTTTTACTTTAGCTTTGCTGCTTCTGGTTTCAGTATGTACAATAATATGTGATGTTAGCTTGAGGGTTTGAGGAAGACAGCTTGTATCTCTGAAAGGGTAATGTCAAGGACCCACATCCTTTACTTGTTGGAATCTACAAAATTAAATCCAAAGTTTGAAAAATTATTTGTCTTTCATTTGCTTTTCAAAATTCAATGGCTCACAACATTTCTGGATCTGCAATATTCAAGCACCATTACGGAATTTTGAGAAACTGAAAAAAATTAGGATATAAGTGCACGAGTGACATTGTGCTAGTGGTACAAGCTAGAGGAGATACCTGAGAACTGGGTTTCGAATCTAACTACTGTTTTTTATAATTTATCTTAAAACTCATTTTTTAGCTAAGATAATATTGATATACCCAAAATCTGCTTGTGGGTGGGTGATCTTGGGAGGTTTTTCACTAATCATTGATGATGTTGTGAATCCACTTGCATTAGGATGTCTTTTTTTAATAGCAAATTCAAGTTAATCAATTTTCACGGATATTTTTTCATCACAACATTTTTGCAACTTTTGTAACCATAGTTATGGATGATTGTTATCTATGGTATTTCTCCTATAGTTAGTTTAAAATGATTATTTTGATTATTACTTAAATTTCATTATATTATATCGTAAAATTTATGTTATGTTAAAAAGTCTTATTTAATATAATAAGCATGATCCTATTGTTATCATATTTTTTTTTTCTTTTTTTTTCTCTTTGCTTATTATCTAATTAGTTTATGAAAACGTGTGTTGTACATCATATAAATTTTATATCGTAAATGATATATTTTAAATAATACATATTATTGAACTTTCTTTGCTATGAAATTTCCTATTCATTGTTTCGTAGGAAATTATAAATCTGTAACTTTAACTTTTAAAATGCACTCTTTTCTCAGTTTATCATATTCATTTTTTAAATAATAAAAAATTACTTTCACTTTTTTATAAATATGTTTGTATATAGTATTTTCATGTATGATATAAAATAGGATAAATTACTTAAATACACACCTTTATTTTTTATAATTTCCATTATTTCCTACCATTTTAAAATATCTCCAAAATCCCTCTTTTTCCTTCCAAACCCCACTGTTCCGGATACATAAAGTTTCAACACTCAAAACACACGTTTCTCTTCCTAATTTCACTCCCTTAAGCTCTCCCTATTTCACTCCCTCAATCTCTTCCTATTTTCACTCCCTCAATCTTTACTTCCTTCATTTTTAAATTTTCAGATTTGTTCTCTCTCCATAAGATCACTCCATAACTTTTTCCAAGAACCCAAGTAAGTTTTCGCTCCACATTTTTTTCCAAAGAACTACCGAATCTCCTCCCTTTCCACATTCACAAAATGTATAAGGAAAAGGTGAAAAAGATGATGTATCCCCATTGCTCCTTGCAACAAAATCATTTCCAGGGATCCTTTTTTGCTGGTGAAATCACTTTCCATTGTTGACAGTGAAAAATAGATACAGAAGTTGATATATAGCAAAGATAAAAGTGTAGGGCGATCTCTTCGTCATTTTTTTTTCTTTCAACAGATCAATTGTTGATTTTTTTCGATTCTTTGTTGTTCATCCTTTATAATACATATGAGTTCATTTTGATGTATCTAGTTGATTTTGTTTCTTAAACTAATGTATAATGCCTTCGTTGATTTTCAATGTATCTCGTTTATTTTTATGCTTAAATTAGCCTTTGTTAGTGCCATCACTAATCTGATACATCACTATTACAATAACTTTTGTTTTATGCAATGTATCATATTCATATTTAAGGTTTTGATACATAACCCTAATGTTGTTGAATATTCGATTAGTTTTATCATATTCAATATAAATGTTGTTGATACATAAACACTACCTAATGTATCATCTACATGTATCAAGTTCTTTAATGTATCATCAATTTTAGTCAAATTTAAAAGGCTATTAGCTAGTAACAAATCAGTTGTGTGTTATGTATCTGCACTCTTTAATATTTGTTCAGTCTTACCCAACTTAAAATGCGATGTATAGATACATTTATCCAATAATAATCTTGATACATAAATCATATTGTTCTATAACTGGAGCACTATGTATCAGATCCAACAATAGGTATATATGATACATATTCATTCTTTGGCAAACTAGAACTACATGTATATGATACTTAATAACTACCACACAGAAATGTATCGATCTAAAAATATTTACAGGATTACAATATATAGCAATTTACTAAATATTTTAGGAATAGTAATGTATCATGAGTAATGTATCCTTTTTTCCCACAAGGTATCTCGTCTACTTGAAATCTACCATAATTACATATTTTTTGCTTAAGGCAAACAATGTATTTTCTTCCAGCACCAAACTAACACATAGAGACACAATTTTGTAACCATCTTATAACATGTATCAAATACATTACAATAACCAATGATACAACCATTCAACAAAATCCAAGATGGATATATATTTATGTATACAACCATTCAACAAAATCCAAGATGGATATATATTTATGTATCATCCACACTTGTTTCTCGATCAAAATAAGTAATTTACATATCTTGATTGTTACACTATTTATATGTACAATATACATAATATGAATTCTGATACACACACTCGATATTCAAAACGTATTTGATCCATCTCAATTGTTAATCCATTTATTACACGTATCATATACAATATATTATGATGATACATTTTTATACAAATCCCATCCAGATACAAAATAATGACCACATCATAATCCATAGATTCAAAATTACAATACACGCGCGTCGTTTACCACTAATATATCATGACTTACATATTCACATCAAAATGACAAACAAAACAATGACGCTGAGCTTTTTTATGATATTGATCACTAGATTCTGTTTCTGTCGAAGAAAAATGTCCAAAGGTAATGACCATTGCTTTGTTTTAGTCCTTGAAGTACAAAAGCTTCAGGTAACACTGCAGTCTACACAACATCAAGCAATTAAACTTGAAGTTTATTAACTGTAATATGGTTCGACATGCTGCATATGCGCTTCACTTGATCAACAACAACCCCAATTTAGAAAAGTCTTCGATTGATGGTACATCTTCTTTTTTATTAAATAGGCTGAATTGCTACTGCTTCATCTGGCAATTAATCATAAGCCCTCTTTTTCAGTTTCTCAGGTGTAATGATTCTAAGGATGTTGTGAGCGTTTTACTCATCACTTGTAATCCCAAATAATGACATATAATGCTCATAAGGGTGAATATATATAAAACTGATTTTGTTGCGTTTTATTCATCACTTGTAATCCCAAATAATGACATATAATGCTCATAAGGGTGAATATATATAAAACTGATTTTGTTTTCTGAAATGGAATTTATGAAGCATATATTGGCATCTGCAACTGCACTTGAGAAAATATGCATTGTTAGCAATGTTAGCAACTTCTCAGATTCATTAATTTTCTCTGAACAAGAATTAACTTTTCAGAAATCAAATTAAATTTTAATAAACAAAAGATGAAAAAGGGGAATAAAAACTTACTAGTTGACAGAGGGATCTTGTTAGCAATGTTAGCAGCAGCCAAGGTTGTCCAATTAGATTTGTGTGATACATTGAATTCAAATTACTCAACGATTTATTATACTCAATGATTTCGAATTGATGATTCGAAATCATGAATCGTTTGTCCAATCATCTATAACGGCGGATTTGAGATTTAAGATTTTGAATTGATGGAGAAGATGAAAAATTGATTTTTGAATTTTGTGAAGTTGTTACAGATTGGAATAGATTGATATCAATCAATCCGTGTGATTTGTGGGTAAAGAAAATCAGCACTACGTGATTTGTGGGAATAGAAAATCAGTTTTGCGTGATTTTGGAAAAGAAAATCAGTTTTACATTAATATTCCATATTAAGCGCAACAGACAAGTTTATAATGTATCATATATAATGTATCCGGATAAAATTTATGTATCCGGATTGTTGATTTTTTAAGGAATTTTTGTAAAATGAAAAAGAGTAGGGATAGAATGTAATTTAAGATCTAACACTATGTGATTTAGGTAAGTTATACTATAAAATATATAGTAATGCTTTTTTCTCGTACAATTTGATTTTGTATAAATCTATTTCCTTTTTCTTTTGTAAAATTTTCTATTTTGTTAAAAATAAGTAAAGTAAAAAAAAAAGGACTAAGGGTTTGTTTGGAAAGCCACCTGGTAATTGAAATTGATCTAATTACTAGGGTAGTAATTACCAGTCTAATAATTTCACAACTTAATAATTACACTGATCTGTTTGTCTGCCATAGTGTAATTACATATGTACTGTTTGGATGCATAATTGCAATCATAAGATTATATCAAATTTTATTAATGAAAGTTAATTATTTAAAATCTATATTAGTCAAATAAGAAACTTTATAAATGTTATTAAATTAAATATTTAAAATGTATATTTTCATTTGAAAATATATTAATTAATAAACATATGTTCTTAACTAATATTATGAAAAAATAATTGATTTATATTTTTCAAATTAATATATTTCAATTGAATTAATCTTAAAAACTAAAAGCACAAGATTTCTATGAAATCGTCCAAATCCACACGGTGCTAAGTAAATTCCCAACAGAAATCATAAAGTCATAATATCATATGCATACTTCCTTAGTCTTGAAATTGTGAGAATCTAGTAACACCAACTCAATCATAGGGCCCAAAATCATAAGAATAGCTCCTTTAAAAATATCATAATTTCAGAACATAATAGATGTTTAAGAGACACTTAATCAAAGCATCTAAATCATGTTAATATTTTCATAGTAAAATCACACTTCAATCGAAAGTGGCTAAATCACTAAAATCTTTCATAATGAAAGTACTTCAATCAGAAGTAAACTTAAAATCATAAAACATGAGATATTTTATTCAAAAGTAACCTAGAATCATAGTCATTACAATTCCTTTGTACATGAAAACCTTCAAAGCCTAATACATGATTAAAATAGGCATATAGTATAGGTTCATATGAAAAATATTGAAAACATGCAATTTGAATCAAATCATGCATAATGAGATAAAGTAGAATCAATTGAACCATAATTAATTGAACTCATGAAGATTCATATTGTAACCCTAGAAAATTTGGGTAAGATTCATAAAAGAAATTGAGAAATCTTGGGACTCAATGGATGGAAAGGGATTCATTGATGAAGTTTCCACATAGCTTGGGTAATCAAAGTCCTAGCAATTGAGGAAGAGACCTTGGAGCTTGAGGAACCCTAGAAATCTCTTGAGAACCTTGAAGAGAATTTGAAGAAGATGATTTAAGGGATTTGAATGAATGAGATGGAATGGTAGATTTGAAAGGTAAAATCAATTATAGGTTTATTTATAGGGTTAAAACAACATAGTTTAAGAATTAAAACGATAGGACAAGACCCATATAACAGTGAACTTAAAACTACCGAACAGACCCTACGCATTGACCTACGATTCATAAGAACTTCTACGGACTGTATTTGTCATCTGTAGAACCTGTTACTAGGACCAATATTATGGTCAATTTCCATGAAACACTTCGTAGGGTCATCAAAACTTCTACGCCTCATAGGCCTCAGTCGTATAACCCAAAAATCATCAAAATTTCCTTCAAGTCACATCACTTTCCACAAACAGTATTTTATGACTTGTCAAATCTTCTACGGACCGTTTTGCTGGTCCTTAAGAACTTATTAGAGACTTGATGTTTTCCAAAAATTTCAACACAGCTTCTACGACTACCTTCCTACGGACCGTAGGACCTTGTACGTCCCGTGGGTTGGCTCGTAAGAACCTGTACCAATACAATTTCCTGCAACATTCTTCCCAAACTCAACTTACCAATTTCTGAGGTGTTACACCTTAGTTGGTGTATCATGCACTATAAAACACATTCGAGAACCAGGTCCCATGTTCACGGAGTGTCAGTCAACCTGACCTTGGTTTCTGCGAACCTAGTCCTGCATTTTCACCAGATCATGCATTTATGAAGGGTCAGTCATGTAGACCTCCGAGTTCGTAGACCATATCCCGCATTTGAAAAAGTCAGACAAGTTTATCAACACATTTGTGGTCCAAGTCTCGCGTTTGCGGAGACCAAAATGTCTAATAGTTATAAATATATCAGCCCATTTTCAGCATGCATTTCTCAGAAAGGACAAACTCCTTAGGTGATTTTGGGAGATCAATTCTTGAAGGTTTTCAGTGGGAATTGCGGAGAACTATTAGAGGATTCCGTGTGCGCATTTTTTGGGTCGATTACTCTCTGTTAAATTTGTAAGTTCTTCCAATTTCCTCTCTTAAATTTCAATTTTGATCACTCTTGAGCCTAAAATTAGTGGGGTTGTTTTTAGGCTTGATTGATGATCAAATTGTGTCCATTTTCGAGGCACAAGTTCCTTGTGACGGGTTCAACTTTGTGACTCTAGGCATGGGTCCCATGATCATATTTTTACACGGTCTTCAATTACAAAATATTTTATTGCATTGTAGTTATCATTTTTCTTGTTTAGATGTTCTTGTCACTAATTTGATAGTGTGGCATCATTCGGAGATCCTTCGAAGAGAAAAGCTTCTGAATAGAGGTTTGAGTGTTGTTTCACCCTTGAGGTAGGTTATGGTTTCTTCTCTTTAGACTTGACTTAGTTAGATTATATAAATAATGACTTGTATTGATCGTTAGGAATGATTTAGAATAAGACTTTAGATTTGCATGATCCTTGGGTTATATTATGGACATTTTCAAGTATTTAGCTTAGCATTTAGTAGGTAAGCCTTAGTTTAGGTTGATCATTAGTTTTGTTCATTGTTATAGAATCCTTAGAATGCTTTAGGAGACGTGAAAACCTAGATTTATGCACGTCCATTTGATTTTATGGCTTGTATCCCTTTTTCATTATTTTCAAGTTTTATTGCATTTCTTTGGGCCTGAGGTCATGGACTTAGACTAGTTGAGTTCCAAGTTAGTACAATTGTATAGTGGCAGTCGTTTACTCGGTTATTTGTGTGGTGTGATTGCTTTAAGAATTGTATGATTGTGTTTTCTGTGAAATCATGCTCACGAAATCTGCATTTTGCATGTTTGTATCTTGAAATGAGGGAAAGGTGTATTTGAAACATGAAAATGTTTTTGAAATGGGCTTCAACTTGTTTTTAGCTTTGATGGAGTGGGATTACTATTTCACTGATGGATTTCAGGTTTTTGAAAAGAAATATACTACTTTAGAGGTTTTATGCATTACTGAGATTATAACTTTAAACTTGTCAGTTTTTATTGACAAATGATCAACTATTTTGAGAAAAAAATTCTTTTATGAGAAAAATGGGTAAATGAGAAGAGGATTCTTTAAATATGCAGGTTATTCCGCTTTGTAATGAAAAGGTTCTATTTCACTTGATATTGTGAAGTCGTGGAATAGTTGTTGCACTACATGCATACTACATATGCTGATATGCTCAGGCGACCCACAAAATGAATTTCATCACAACCCAGACCGTCGTGAGTGGCACCCACACTAAACCACCTGATGGAAGAACCGACAACTAACACAAACTAACCTAAATTACCAATTAATTTAACCAAGTTCATCATAATAAAAGTAAGAAAAGAATTTCAAACAATTAAGGATTGAATCCCTATAAACTCAATGAATAGTCAAAACAGTTCATAATTAAAGAATTAAGCCCCCCTAAGCTCAACCTAATAAACAAACAATTATGCAGAAATAAACCCCTAAAATTTGAAAGTCGTGGTACAAAAACTCTAATGTCTAAATAAAAAGTATGCAACCCCGAAGTTTAACACAATAACCAAATCTAAGAAGTTTTTGGTCAAGAAAGATGGACAACAAGAAACGAGGAATCCATGGCAACCTCAAAGAACAACTCACCTTTTGATTCGAAGTCAGACATCCCTTAATTGAGGTCTTGGTTCAGCCGCTAGAAGATGTAGTGTACTCAACAAAGGAAAGAACAAGTGCAATATCAGTTCACAAACCACAGTGTACTGGTAGGATCACATGACCAATCCAAGATATGAATTTAAACAGCTTATGACAATACAGTTACAAAAAAAAACATATAAAATTTATCAATGCATATCGACTCCCTATCACATATCATGAAACAAAAAATACTTGGATTCATGTCCAACATGATCACAACTGCAATGTCGGTCCTCTCATGGAACCATAAACACAAACCTGGTCCTCTCATGGACCAAAAGTCAAACTCTTAGTGTACCAACGTGATACCTAAGCCATCCATAGCTAGTGTACTGGCGTGTTATCCGAGTCAACAATTTATGGATATCCCCATACTAGGTGTGGTACCCAAGCCAATTGTTAGTATATACTAGGTATGGTATCTGAGCCAACCGTGATGATATTCTATACAAGGCGTGGTACCCGAGCCAACTAGAAAATAGGGAAAATCATGCACAATCACAAATAACATGAACAATAATACTTGAAACCATAAGTCAAGAACTAGTTCATGCATAAGATTATCAATATGATTACATTTTGTATGTTTCCCTAACGAGCATTTTACAGTGATACTATAAAGTTGTAGACATACATACATACATAAACCGGAAACATACAACCATCACCTATCTCGATCAAGCCTCTTTAAAACTCTAAAAAAAACCGGAGCTTTCCTTTTTTGAAGTACCTTGGCTACTTCTTGGTCTAAAACAAATAATAAAAGAAACAACAAATCAACAATGGCCAAATCATACTAGGATTTTACTTTATTCCTAACCCTGGCCAATTTATGATCATCTTCCCCCACTCAGGGCTTTTCCCACCATGAAATCATGTCAAGCCCCTCCCCTAAAGAGTAATATCTTAGATTCTACGGGACAAGAGTCAATGTACGAGGTTGGGAAATAATAATCTTACCTTTACTAATGAATTCCGTGGAAATTGATAGCAAAAAACCCTAGATTTTCCCTCCCAAGTCCAAGAACAGAAGTATAGAAAATTTAAGGGTTTGGGCTTGTTTCTGCTTAAAATCTCATATTGCCCCACTATAGGAGTCCAACCCGCTATAGTGACCCCTCTTTATCAGTCTGCACACTCAGCTATAGCGGTCTGAGCCTAGCAATAGTGGAATATGCTAACTTCATAGACTCAAAAATCACTGAATATCTCATTTTTCACAGCATACCTCCTTCCCTTGATGTCCTGAACTATCCCTTTCACGCCGAATTCAATTGCGTGAGATCTACTCACCCGAATTTGATTCTTTGGAGCCCTATATGTTCCTTAATGTCTTGGCAACCAGAATATCTCAACCAAGCTGAAACATTACACCTCACCCATTCCCAGATAGACCTTGACCACACCAAGCCCAAATTCCATCTGACACTAGCCTAGCCTAAATATTTTAGTCACTACCTAGAAAGTTCTTTGGACCAAAATTATATTACTATTTGCCTACTCATAATGACCAAGATGGGTCATTACAATAGATAAAAATTACCCATCACACATCTTGACCCCAAGAATGGATTGGATCGAAACGACTTTCCTCGTTAAAGCCATTTGTTTTAATTTCTGGCCGCACGGAATCTCCATAGCCAATTTTCCATTTTTGATAGAAGGTGCAAAGTGATCAAACAAGGAAAATGGGCTAGAATAGAAAATAGGGTAGTACCTGAATCCTTGAACAAGAGAAAATACTTGTCTCATTTTGTTTTCCAAGTATTGTCCTCAACCGAATGATGTTTCCACCAAACCTTTACTGATTTGTTCTTCTTTGTCCTCAAATTCTGAACATCCCGATCAAGAATTGCAACCGGTTCCTCTTCATACTATATGTCCTTGTCTAACATAATTGAGTCTCATTTAATGATATAATCTCCATCCCCATGGTACTTCTTTAGGATAGACACATGAAAAACTAGGTTAACTCAAGAAAAATTGGGTGGCAGTGCTAACTTATAAGCCACTGACCCCACGCCATCAAGAATCTCAAACGTAACAATGTAGCGAGGACTGAGCTTACCCTTCTTAAAAAACCTCATTACTCCCTTCATAGGAGACACCTTCAATAGAACATTATCACCCACCTAAAATGACATGTCCATTACCTTGTGATTTGCATACTTCTTTTGCCTACTCTGAGCTGCCAACAACTTAGCCTGAATTCTCCTCACCCTTTCCAGAGCTTCCCTACCAAATTAATACCTAAGGGGTTGTTTGGTTTGAATACAAGTTATGCTGGGATTAGTTATGGTGGAATAAGTTATACTGGGATAAGTTATGATGAGATTAATTATGCTGTGATTAGTTTTTATTGCTTGTTTGATTTGTCATATTCAAATTTATATTCATTGCATAATTTCTAAGAATAAGTTGTTTGTTTACAAAAATACCCTCCACCTTATTTAGTTTTTTTAGATTTTTTTTGCAAGTTCTAGTTATTCATTCTTAAAAATAAAATTTTCCGTCTTATTTAGCTTAAATATTTTTGAGTGTGCATTTCCATGATTGTGTCGTGTGTTTTTAAAATAAAACTTTCATCTTATTTAACTTAAAAGTAAAACTTCCATCTTGTTTAGCTTAAAATTCAACTTTCCATCTTGTTTAGCTTATTTTCATCTTATTTAGCTTAAAAATAAAACTTTCATCTTATTTAGTTTAAAAATAAAATTCCATCTTACTTAGCTTAAAAATAAAACTTTCATCTTATTTAGTTTAAAAATAAAATTCCATCTTACTTAGCTTAAAAATAAAACTTTCATTTTAAGTTTATTAAAAATAAAAGAAATTTTACTATTAAAGTTATCTACATTTTAAAGTTATCTAAATTTTAATTGATATATAGAATGAAAATTTTAAGTGAGTAATAAACTATTTAATTAAAAATATGTAATTTAGTGGTGGAGTGAACATTTTTGAGAGAAATCAAAATATAAATAAACATAAGAATTAGACAAATAAATTCAACTTATAATATATTCATAAACAACATTTATATTTAAAAATGTAATTTTTAATAGAAAAATATATTATCATAAGAATAACGAATAATTAAGGTTGTGAATGTTATTATAAATGTTGTTAAAAATTATGTTAATATACATGAATGTAAAGTGGTGTATAAAAGTGGGGTTTAAGGGGAGTATTTTTGTTATTTTACCTACTTTATCCCAGGATAAGTTAAGTTATCCTGCGATTATTATTCCACCCCACGGAGGGATAACTTATCCCATGACTAATTGTTAATCCTGAGATAAGTTATCCCACCCTTTGCAACCAAACAACAGATTAAAGGCCACTTAAAAATTATCACTGGATTAAATCCTCTTATCCATCACACCAAACGACCCCTAAAAGTTTCACATCACCAGCCTCAAACCACCCTATAGGAGATCTACATCCCCTCCCATAAAATCCCTCAAACGGTGTCATATCACTACAGGAGTGATAACTATCATTGTAGGAGAACTCACATAAGGGTGAGAATTGATCCCAATGACCCCCAAAATCAATCACACACGCTCTTACCATATCTTACAATACCTTAATAGTCCTATCTGACTGCCCGTAAGTCTGTGGATGGAAGTTTGTACTAAATATGAGTTAGGTGTGCAATGTTTCATACAACTTTCCCCAAAACTTTGAAGTAAACTGAGTGTCACAGTCTGAAATGATAAAAATGGGGCACCTTATGCAGCCTTACTAATGTCGGCCAACTATTGAGATTTGCAATCCACTATGACTGAAATGAAATTGGTTGATTTATTAAACTTATCAACAATGACCCAAATCGAATCATACCTCCCAGAGGTCTTAGGTAGTCCCACAATGAAATCCATAGCTATCATTTCCCACTTCCATTCAGGAATATACAATCTCTAAAGCAAACTTGTAAGCCTTTGATGTTCATACTTTACTTATTGAAAATTCGGACATTTAGAATTATGCTCAACAATGTCTTTCTTCATCCCAGGCCACCAATAAAGTAGCCTTAAATACCAATAAATCTTGGTTACACTCGGATGAATAAAGTACCAGGAACCATGAGACTCTACCAACACACTTTGGATCAAGTCACAAACCCATGGAACACAAATCCTTCCTCTAAAACTGAGCACACCATCTGCATCAAGATTGAGATATAGGGTTTCCCTAGACACCACCTTACCTTTGAGCTTAATCAATTCCCCATCCTCAAATTTCTTAGCCTTGATTTCCTCTATGAAGGTGGGATTAACCTCAATACTGGCTAACACTCCACCTTTTCAGAGATTCCCAATTGTATGAACTTAGACTCCAAAGTCTAAATTTTCCTAGCCAAGGGTCGCTTAGGCACTCCCAAACAAGCCAAATTGCCTGATCCTGGATATATTTATATGCTCATTTACTATGTTTTACCCGCATGAGCCTTGTGTTTTAAGAATGTTCTTTATGTTATTTTCTATGTTGTTGAGTAATATTGTGATGATTTTACACAAAGAAATGTGATTGGCTAATTCAGGAGTTTTGAAGGGAAATTGAGAACATGGGAGCAGAACAAAGGAGGAAAGCATGGATGAAACTCAAAGGATCACGCAACAGAATGCATGAAGGATGACTAGGTGGGGGTGCACTAGTGGCGCGTCATCCCAAGATCTGAACTGCTTGAGCCTTAATCTTGGTGCACTATAGGAGTGCCACACCAGGGGAAAAACAACAGAAGCCCCGTGCTAGCGCACTACAAGCATGCCACGTTATAGTGAAAACTCCTGGGGGCCTCTACCTCGAGGAAAATTCCAAGATTTTTGGATTCCAAAACCGACATGGAAAAGAGAATAATTACCTAAACCTTATAAATAGAACCTTAATCCTCTTTCATAGGGTTACTTCTTCTTTTTCAAGTGCAAGAGCAAGGGACAAGAATTCATCTTAAGTTCCTTTTCTTCTACTTTATTTTAGTCCTTAATTTCATGAATACAATTAACTTTATGTTTTTTATTACCATGAATATCTAAGAACACTTGTTCTGGGGATGCGGTTATGAATGATTGTTGAACATTGATTTTATGAATTAAAGTGATTATCGTATAAATTATTCTTGTATTCTTGAATTAGTATTTTAATGCTTGATCACCATAAGATTTAATATATTATCTACTTTTGAACTCAATAGAGGAATAGAGAGATAAAACGTGGAATACAAGAAGCATGATCTTTTCTTGTCTATCACTAGAATTGATTTGTGTTTAGGATAGAGATATACCTAAGTGTTGTGCTTGGCTATGAAATTAGATAATATCTTTAATGCTCACTAGTTGATTCAATCTATCCCCGCTCAATGACTAGTTAGACTGTTAACTAGGGTAGGTGATTAGAGGTCAAGAGATCATGACCATAAAATTAACCTTGTAAATCACTAATTTATAACCATATGAAATCCATGAAAGATATGTGAAGAATGAATTCCTAATTCGTTGCAGCCTTGGAATAGTCTAAAAATATTCAAGGCAGGTCGACGAAGTAAAGTGCAAATGGTAGTTCACCGAAGTAGTTGGGTGAAGTCAAAATTCCATCGCCTAAAGTAACAAAAAGTTGGATCAAAGTGAAGTCTAAAATAGGTGAACAAAGGTGGTCATCGATGAATCTCTAAACGTGAAAGACAGACTCAATTGAGTTTGTCGGGTGATGTTCAAACACCTGAAGCTTGAAGCCAAGAAAGGGCGAGCTGAAGAACAAGACAGTGATCCACCGATCAAGTAGGCGAGTCCAACTAATGTCACCAATCAAGTCATGCATGGGATCTTAGACTAATTTTTGGTGAAATTATAAATAGCCCAAAGGAGAGAGAAAATAAAGGGATAATCTTTCGATTTTATTTTTCAACTCTAGAAAATAGACTTTTGAATATCTGAGTTAGGACTTTACTTTCTCATAACTCCTTAGTTTTGGGATTTTGAACAATTTTGTTTTTGACTGAGGTTTCAATTCAAAGTGGGTATTGAAGATTATTGTTGATTATCAACACTTTGATGGCTGAAAGTATAATTGGTATAATTTCTTTCACTTTTATGATGCTTGGCTAAAACTCCAATTTTAAGGGTGTGATTATGGAGTTGGGTGTTAACTAATTTAGTGGTTCTAGTGTCTTGCTCTACTTTTCTGCTAGTTATTCATGGATTTGAGCGATTTAGCATGTGTTCAATTTATGGGTCAAGGTTGCAAACTTAGTCTTAGCTTAGATATTTGATTGATGCTCGAAAGAGATTAATTGGAGTGGGTCATTGGCTTAATACTTGCAAATTGGATTTGATTGTTGTAGTTTGTTCGAAAGAGAAATTGTAGTTTCGTTTCTAATTTTCAAATCTGATTGAAAGAGAGATTTTATAAGGTATTGGATTAATTTGTTTCTTCACGTGGATGAGACCGAAAAGAGAGTGTATGATATGCCACATTAAGATCGAAAGAAGAATTGTGTCATTTATGATTACCCGGCCTATCCATGATTGTCTAGCATTGTTGAGCAAGCAGTTGTATCCCGTATTTGAGGTTGACACCAACTCCCACACCCCTAGATCGTCTTCTACTTGCTTAAACCATGTTTTATTTGAATAGTGATAATTGATTTCAAACTCTTATTCGAAATTTGGTGGAATCATCCACTCATTTGTCCTAATTGCTACAATAGATTAGTTTGCATCTTAACTTTCTTATTGAATTCTTCGATTTAGATCACACCCAGTGGGATTCGACCTCGACTCAATTGTTGGGTATTTATATTGCTAGCGATCGCTTACTCATTTGATTGTTTTATGAGTAGTTTGAGCGTTATCAATTTACTACCTAATAATGTCCAATCGGGACATAACCTACGGGATCACAACCTAGGTAATCACCACTAGTCCGACTCGGTGCTAAATAAGCTCCAACAGAAAACATGCATATATAATCATGTTCATATTCATAATCTTTGAAACGGTAAGAATCTAGTAATATTGAATCATTCATACATAATCTCATAATCATAAGAATAACTCCATTATTTCATGATTTTAACATACTCATAACATGCACTTTAATCAAAAGTATCTAAATCATGATATTTATTTATAATGGAAGGTATTTCAATCGAAAGCCTCATCTTTCATATAAACTTGAAGACACTTCAATCGGAATCCTTGAATCATAAAATCAGTCATAACATAATGCATTCTTATCAACATAGCTTGAATCAACAACAACATACCCAGTGAAATCCCACTAGGTGGGGTCTGGGGAGGGTAAAGTGTACGCAGACCTTACCACTACCTCGTGGAGGTAGAGAGGCTGTTTCCGGAAGACCCTCAGCTCAAGTGTAACAAAGCCAAGTAAAGGAAGAGAATTATATAAAGCATAACATCCAATAAGAAAAATAGTGCATAATCAACATCAACATAGCTTGAATCATAATCATAAAATACTTACATAGAATTAGTTCATGAAAATATTACATTTTTATCAAATCGGGCATAATAAGATCAATCATGATGAATAAACTTAAAATCAATTGAACCCAAGAGAAAATCATGAAAATCCTAGAATTTGGGCATGAATCACAAAGTGAAAGTGAAACTTTTGGTATATTTGTGACTCAATGGATGAAGAAGGACTCATTGATGAAGTTCTCACATACCTTGATGAATCCCTAATTCGAAATCTTCAATGGAGACTTGAAATTCTTGGAACCCCAGCTTTCCTAGGGAAGCAGACTTGAGAGAGTATTTGGAGTTTGATAGAGAATGAGAGGGAATGGGGAGGGGGTTAGGGTCTTAGAATCAGTTATAGTCCTTTAAACCAGGCCTAAAACGATATAGTATAGGAATTAAAAAAGGAGAAAAAAATATAAATAACTCTGAAGTAAAACTGTCGGACTACCTTCAAGAACGACTCCTAAGGTCCGTACTCCGCTCTATGGACCGTACCATCCACTCATGGATCTCAAGTACTGAAAGTCTTATTTCCCTAATGAAGACCATGAAGAACTACCACGACTCGTCGTCCACTTTATGACCCGTACATGCCATCCGTAGATTCTCAAGTACTGCAATCCCAACTTTCTAAAGTTCAAGTCCACGAGTCCCAACTACAACCTGTCTTCCTTTTTATGGCCCGTACTAGCCATTCATGTATAAGTTATTGAAACACAAATTTTTTAAATGCTACCCATGATTCACTCCCACGAACCGTGGAACCAACTACTACTCATACATGGGCCTCCTGAAACACTACACCAACAACTTTTCTGCATCCTTCTAACTTCAAACTGACTTTACACTTTCGAGGTGTTACACTCCCCCTCTCCAGTGGTAAAATAGACGAGGGTTACTTCAAAAATTCTCCTAGACTGCTCCAAGCTTGGGGACAATGTAGAGGGGATTCCAACACAAATAAGGTACAAATTCATGAATTCCGAGAATACTTCCATCAGGATTTGACCCCTCGAAGTCAGAAGTTCGTGTTCAAAGTTTCACAACAGTTGCTTAGTGTCCAAGTTAACTAGACTTATCTGAGTAGTTAGATCCATTTTTGAATGCATAATACTTGTATATTGATAAGAGAGTTCATGCTTAGGTCTTTGGACACGGAGTTCACATGATTAAATACATTGAATTTTGTTGTTTTAGTAAGGCACTTGGTTAGTAATGTTGGCGTTATGACTGTTGTTGGATGTTGTTCTAGGGGGGGGGGGTTAACATATGGGTAATTGGACCATGAGCACGAATTGTATAGGAAGGGTCACTTCAAATAGGTGATGGTTGAATTGAGTTCCAATCTACATTATGTGTGCACGTTAACTATTTCTGTAGTATAGCTTGTACAATATGTGATTACAAAGAAAAAATGGATGAATATGAAATAATATCTTTTTTGAATCTCATACAATGACTTGTCTTAATTTGTTATGGCCTTACAAGTTCGGTTGTAATGGTGTGTTGTTGTGATTATCAATTGGCTTGGATACCACGCCTGATATAGATTATTGATTGGCTTGAGTACCACGCTTGATACAAATTATGATACAGTGGAATGAGGTAGGGAAGTTTGGTGATAGGTTGCATGAGTTCAAAGGTAGTATTATTTGGTAGTAAGTGTTGTGGTTGAAGGATTAGAGTAGTATAGCTTCAAGTTGTATGTTCTTTTGAATACTTGCATGATATTATGTGGCAGATTCGGGTCAACCGATGATACCTACTAGTACGTATTGTTTGTATTGATACTACTCTCATTATGTCACTTGACATAGTCTAGTTGCAAGATCAGTGATGTTTTCTAAGGTGAAGCGATGATAATCTCCGACAACTTCTACTTGACTAGTCCTCTTTCCTTATGGTGGGAGCTATATCCTATTTTGATATTTGGTGTTCTTTTAGAAGCTCTTATACCTATTTAAACTAGTTCCTAGGGAAAGTTTCGCATGTTTTATGAGTCATTCTTAATTTTCTAAGACTGAGAGTAATTATGTACTTAAATAAGGTGATAAATTGATGTTTATTTACTTCCACGTTAACATATTTAAATAAGATGGTATGGATTCTCCTATAGTCTAGATTTTAAGAAAAAATATTTTGTCCCGCCCTGCCTTACCCTGCACCGTTAAGAATTTAACCTTCCCCAACCCGCCCTCATTGCCATCCCTATTCCCTTTCATGCTTCTCTCTTATAACTGTTGAAAACGTCTCCATTCCCGACTTCTCTTCTCGCCCAACCTCATAGCTAGCAAGTATACGTCTTGAAAGTGTATATTTATGTTTTTTCTTTATGCTTCGTTTTGTAGCCTCAAATGAACTGATCCCTAGTCTCCTTAAAAAGAGGAGCATATTCGTATTATTTTATTTTTTAATTGTGATTGTATTTTCAACTATCCGTTTAGGCAAGCTACACTCAAATACTATACATTAAAATTGTATAAGAAGAACTGTACAAGCAGCCATCAGCTTCAAGCCCTTCACTTTACCAGTTACAATACTATCTCATCTACACCTCTTTATCAGCTTTCATACATACTTTCGAAGATCATTGTAGTATATATATTGTATGCCCCCATCTCATTTAACCATTCTACTGCATTTAAGTTAATTTGCCTAATCCTGAAAGGACATCTACCTTTCTACTAAGTATCCTACTCTCTATATACCAATCTCTAGCTTACGGTGAAGGCTTGATAGTCGAAGCAGTTGGTGGAAACAGAATGGATGGAATGTCCCTGATCCGGTATCCACTGCCCCAGAATGAGGCAAGACAAAGGCCCATTATAGCCATTGCAACAACAGAACATGCAGGTGGTACCGCTTGACTGCTTCCAAGGAATTGAGTTGCAAGTAGCCCCGCCAGTGTAGAACTCTGCATTCCTGTGCATAAAGAAATCGTCCTGCACACTTCTTCTTCAAACCTGCCATTGTACATGCAATGAGAGGAGAGTAGATGAAAAAGAACACCACCAGTTCTCTTCAAGCCCACAGACGGCAACAAATTGAAGCAATTAAAGATGGTATTTCAGAAGCAAGAGTTGAACATTATTAACTTTCCGAGCAAAAAATATAATTTTCTCATGAGTGAAGAATCAACATATGATATTTAACCACCCATTAAACGACATATATTCAACCCAAAATTGGACAGGTCAATTAATGTGAATGTCCATAGGAGCAATTTGACAAGACTCTTGCATCACTGTGATGGAATGGAGTTTGGATAGTTCATTTTAAGTGAAATCAGAAATACTTTCTTATGATGCAGTAGATGGTACATTGATGAGTATAACATAATCTAACAACAGGAAAGCAATCATCAACATGACGGAAAATGTGTCACAAGTACGGTGCTTGAATAACAAATGCATTTCATCACATAAATCAGGTGCAGCTACAAGAGACTAGCCAATTACCTCAAAATTGGAAGTTTCGAGAGCCAATAACCCACTGCAAATGCCATTGCATGAAACGTCAGTACTGGAGCGATCAATTTTGCACCCTCAGCAGAAAGAATCTGAGCGCGATTGATTGCAAGAGGGCTGCCAATACACAGTGAAGTACAAATCATGGCAACAAATGGCATCACAGGTTGAATAACAGATACTACTGGTTTTGCATAGGTGTTCAGCACTAAGCCAAGAGCGACGGGGAGAAGAACGACCTGCAAAGACAGTAAATGCATATGGACTCATTTTGATGTAAACAACTGAGATATTATGATATAAAAAGTCTTTCATCAGTACTGTTTGACATACTACAATTCTGATAATTATCAAGAAGCAATAGTGTTGGGGCATCTGATACCTGCAAGATTGACTTTGCCATTGCAACTGCATCAACTGGAACGACTGAACCAATAAGAAGGCCAGTTAAAAGTGGAGTAACAAGAACTGAAGCAATGGTACTTGAACTGGTCAAGAGAATACTGAATGCCACATCACTTTTGCTCAAGAAGCTGGCATAACTTGATAATTGAGCCCCTGCAACACAAGACATAAGGACAAAACCAGCGTAGAACGTTAGAGGCATCCCAAATGCCTGTGCTACCAGCAAGCCAAGAGCTGGCTTCAGGACATATTGAGCAACGAATCCAACTGATAAGGGCAAAGGTCTGCAATCAACAAAGGTCAAAAGCTTTACAACCAAAAAATCCAACTACTTTACCAGTGATCAGGTCCATAAAACTAGTAAATTGGGCTTACCTTGTAATCGCAAGAGCAAAATCATCAATAGAAAGTCTAATACCAATTGATAACATGATTCCTCCAAGTGCAGGAGCATACAATTCTTTAGACACCCTGCATATTCCTCTATCAATTATACAAGACAACAATATACAAATGTTGTAGTAACTAAATTCACAAAAACAAAAGATTATACCCATAAGCTATAGTTAAAGTGAAGGGAATTTGCTTACCTACATGATATCAGTACTCCTGAACCAGAAAAACATATGTAGAACTAAATTCGATTTAAATAGCAATTGTGTTCAAATTAAACCGGAAATTTGTGATTTCTTAACAAAGATAAATTATTGAAGGAAACGAATTTAGAATAGCAAGAGTTTAGAGTTGAAGTTGGGCAAAAGAAGATATGGTTACCATGTGAAAGTTGAAGGGTGAGAAAGAGCAGCAACAGCAGTAAGGGCCACAACAAAAGGAAGCAATGCCGAAAGTGCTTGTGAATAATCCACCTTTTCTTCATCTTCTGCTACATAAAAGCTCTTCGGATTAGCACCAAACGACAGTAACGACAAGTTGCCTTCCCGTCTGTGCAAACCCACTCTCCCAGTTAACGGAGACGAAGTCGAACATGCAACAGCGCCACCATTAAACCCTTTATGAACTGGATACCTTATAGAAAAAGTACTCTTACTCTGGAAAATTGAATTGGGGATAGAAAGAAAAGGTTTTGGGTACTTAACGGATAAAAATGGAGTTGTTGACATTCTGAGAATCAAAGAAATAGCTCTGCGGTGAGTATAAATAATCCCGATCGCCGGAAAAAATTGACTACTTTTCCGGCGAAGAGGGAAAAAAAAAAGGAGAGGAGGAGCAAAGCGCTGAAGAGATGACAAGAGAGTTTTATACAGGAAAACTTTTTTATGGTGTTTACGCTCATGTAAACTTCTCTTTCTTTTTTTCTTTTGTCTTTTTGTCGAGATGTTTTGTATACTGCTCATTTTATTTCATATTAATTAAATTTTAGAATTTTTTTTATTATTTAAAATAATTTTATTGTTTAAGTTCAAGATGGACGTTTGACATTTTTTTTATATTTGTTCTATCATTTATTAAAATTTTATATTTTCTAACGTATAAATTACACTACTTATAAAGTTATATTTATAATTTTAACAAAAGGTAATAGTGAAAAATATGATATAAATTATGTCCTTAATATTTTTCTTAAAATATGTGCATTGTCTCACGAATTTTAATATGAAATAAAAGGAGTAGGAAAAAATGACCAAAATGGTCTTTAATGTATGAGTAATTCTTTATTTTGGTTCTTAATATATTTCATTTGATTAAATTGTCCTTAATGTATAATAAAAGTACTAATTTTGATCCTTAATCTAGGACAAAATGTGTTCATTTTGGTCCTTTACCTAAACTAATATATTTATTAAAAAAAAACTGTTAAAATTTTACTATAAACCCTGTGTGGCTAACAAAATTCACCATTAATATCTTCTTTGTTAGCTCAAAAGAAAAATCTCATGAAATTTAACACCATTTTCTTTACTTTCTCTAACAAAATTTATTATTTTCTCTTGCTTAAAACAGAAATCACGTCAGTAGAATAATATTTTAAAAAAGAGTATATAGTAAATGTTGTTGGAAAAACTAGAGAAAATGATGAAAGATTTTATGTAGTTTTTTCTTTGAAGCTAATAAAAAAGACAATAATGATAAATTTTGTTAGCCATGTTTTTTTTTTATACCTACCCTCCCCTAGGAACTCCCACCCCTTTTGCTCTCTTGGTGACTCGAACTCGCAACCTTCGGATTGGAAGTGAGGGGTGCTTACCATCCGAGCAACTCCCTCTCATCAGCTATGTAGGGTCAATAGTAATATTTAACACTTTTTTAAATAAATATATTTGATTTAGGGTGAATACTAAATGAACACCTTTTGTAATATAATAAGAACAATTTCAATCAATTGAGATATCTTAAAAATTAAAATAAACACATTTATTATATATTAAGAACTATTTCAATCAAATAAAATATATATTAAAAATAAAAATAAAGCATTACGCATATATTAAGGACCATTCTGATCATTTTCTCAAACGGTAGTATAGTGTACTTGACTGCAATATTGAAGCTGTCCTCTCGGAGTAGGAGATATTTATTCAAAAAGTATCCACATATTTGCAATGTCACCCTCATCTTACTTATATTTCTTTTTAAAAAATAAAAATTGTTGTCGTTTTTAAATTTGTTTACATGTGAAAATACTATTCTTTAAAGTATCTAACGTGGATAATTATTCTTCATAAATTTAAGAAGCTACTTTAATAACCTTTGAAGTATTTTATAACTTCAAACAAATCTACTCTTTTAAAAATAAATTCAACTTTGTTTACATTTTTAAATATTTAATTTCTTATGAAAACTAATCATAGTATCTCAAAATTTTCATTGGAGTCAAATCAAGTTGAATCTAGACACTTAAGTGTATTTATTGAAATATAAGAATTGAAAACATCAACATTATATGATACTTACTCTTGGAAAAATTGTTTGTTAATTAAAAATAAAAATGATGATGGTGGTCAAAGTTAAATTTAATGATGGAGTCATAAAATCAAAGTTGTTGTAGACGCGGCTCCTATCATTAATGAGGACTAATCCTCAAATTTAACCTTCTTGATTGTTATTATATGAAAATATTATATAAAATTAAAAATGATGGTAGTAAAAAATCATAATCTCGGATGGCATAATACATAAACATGCCTTTTAATTTGGCCTTAACTGATATCTATATCCTCCAACTTTTGATATACATAAATAGACATTTAAATTTATATAAAATTAAACCAGTAGACACACATCCTATGTTGCATAATACAGATAAGACATCACGTATGATACAAATTGGTCACATATGATGCCAAATATGATGCATATGTCTACTTGTTCAACTTTATAAAAATTTAAGCGTCTATTTATGCACATTTAAAGTTAAAAAACAAAAACACAAGTTGAATCCAAGTGAAAGGGCACATCTATCTATTACTCCCTCCGTTTAAAAAAGAATGACTCAATTTCCTTTTTAATCTGTTTAAAAAAAGAATGACCCCTTTCCTTTTTTGGCAATACTTTAACTTCAATTTTCCACGTGACATGTTTTAAGGCCACAAAATTAAAGGACATTTTGGTACATTTGAGATAACTTTAATTTAGAACCACAATATTAAAAAGTCTTCTTTCTTTTCTTAAACTCCGTTTCAAGTCAAACTAGATTATTATTTTTTTAAACGGAGGAAGTATATCATTTCAGATAGTAGAATTTTGTTAGATAAAAGATAAAAATGTGTTATAATTGAAGCAAGAAATTAGTGGGGAGAAAAGTAGTAATACTAGGAAATGTAAAATCCAAGGTGTGAACAAGAGTGTAGTAATGTGATAGCTCTAGATAGCTCCGTCCACAAAAGGCCACAATATAACAGAGACCGAGACAGAAAAGGCAAAATACACAACAAATTTGCCGTGTCTTCCTTCCTAACAGAGTCTTCTAAACACTTGTCGACCTTGCTCCTACACGAGTTCAAGTGCATGCAACTTTGCTAATAACACATGTAAGTCATATACAATTATTTCAACTTTAAATTAAAAATAAATTAGTATTGTTCAGTTTCATTTTATATAACGGTAACACCTTTTTTTCATTTTATCCAAAAAGTAAAATAATACATTGCTATATTTTGATATTTTTAACGGAAGATTATATTATTGCTCTTTTGAACTACGGGTTAAACAATACTTGTCTACTATTAATTTTGCACACTTTTAAAAAAATTATAAATAAAATGATAATTTTACTATATCGTACATTGAATATAATAAATATAAGTGAAAATTTATCCATCAATTTCATAAAGTGAACAAAAATGATTGGACATCCTAAAATAGGTGAAAAACTACTATGGACGGAGAGAGTAATGACATGCTCTTACATACTATTATACAAATGTCACTATTACGACCACAGGTTTTTAAATACATTTAATGAGTGCCAAAAGAAACTTCTCATTTTTTTTTAACTTTGAATATTTTTTGGACACATCTATTTCCATCTATCTATTTACATTTGAATATGTTTACGTCATTATAAAAAAACATGAATATAAATATTTATTGACCAAATATTCTTTAAATATTGAACATAACAGTATCCTTTTAATAAATAATAAGTTATTACCTACGACTTTAGTTATATCATCTACCTATATTTTCTCTCCTTTGAAATTAGTCATTAATTAAAACTATGACTAGTTATAAACTAGACACTGGTGTCCGTGCTAGCACGGACCCAATATCTATTATTTTTATTTTAATTTATGTGATATAAATAGAAACTTAGAAAGTTAATTAATTTTTTATATAATTTTTAGATATTTAAGTTGTTATTTATTTTTGTTTGCACAAATTTAATGTGAAGAGGTCCATTAAGATGTCTATAATTAAAGTATTTTTCGTCATCGATCGTTGATTTTTTACTCAAAGTAGCTACAACATATAAACAAATATTACTGTCATTCAAAATAATAAAGTTATAACTAAAGAATATGAAATTAAAACTAAAAGTCATAGCTAAAACGGATTCTAAATTAAAAAAAAAACGCACTAATTAAATTAAAGTAGAACAAAAGAAATAATTTTTTTAAGTTTTTTTTTTAATTTTTAGATATTTTAAGTTGTTAATTACTTTTTGTTTGCGGAACTGAAGAGGTCCATTATGATGTCCATGATTTAAGTAATTTTCGTCATCAATCGCTGATTTTTTTCCCTCAAAGTAGTTACAACATATAAACAAATATTACTGACATTCAAAATAATAAAGCTATAACTAACGAATATGAATTTAAAACTAAAAGTCATAGCTAAAATAGATTCCGAATTTTGAAAAAATTATACACTAATTAAATTAAAGTAGAACAAACAAATAATTTTTCTTAAAATAAATTTTTTCGAAACACGCTGAAGCAGGCACATTGACGGAGACGTGCTTGCGTCATTTAAAACTAAAAGACGGAGTTGTGGTCTTCACGGCTAGTGGTGAAGACCACAACTCGTGGGAAGGCTCGTGGAGGGGAGTTGGTGTATGAGGGTTGAGGGAAGGTGGCTTAGCCACTGCCTCAAGGCCCACGAGAGGGACCACGACTCTTGGTAGGCACCACGTTCGTGGAGCCCTCCGTGAAGGTGCCTTAGGCTTGTGGGGCTAAAGGCACACTTTCCTAGCCACTGCCTCAAGGTCCACGAAGGGGACCACGGCTCGTGGGACCTCACGTGGTCCCTGGGCAGCTCACTTAAAGTTGAGGGCTAAGTGGTCTTTTCCGATTTTAATCCAACTTAAGTGAGGTCGTTTTGCCTAAGCCTAGAGTCACTATATAAGCCTTTTTAACTCTAAAACTCACCCAATTAAGTCATATTTTTCAAAACCCAAAATAATTGCCCAAGTTCATCCTCTCAAAAATTCTCTCTCTAGAAAACTTGAAGAAGAAGAAGGAGATTCAAGCTAGGGTTTGAAGAGCAAGCTTTTACAAATAAATTTCTTTGGGCATTGTGATTAAGGTATGATAGTTTTCATCCATGGATAACTTTCATCCAGGGAGTCCTCTCAAAACCTTCAATTTCAAAAGATAGAAATCCCCAAAAGTTAGGGTTTGATTTCAAGGTCATGGGTTCCTTTCAAACTTGATTTAAATGATTGAATTGAGTTATATTAAGCATGAATTGATGATTTCCTATGGTTTTTATGATGTATCCCCAAGAACCCATGTAATTCCCATATTTCTCAAAGTTGATGATATATGATGTGGGTCTTTGTTGATGAAAGAAGGATTTTATGAATTAATACATGAGGTGATAGAATCACATGAATTATAATGATATCCATGTCTAATGCTTAAATTCTAGATGTGTTGATTGAAAGTAAGTTTTGAACCTCAAGGAGGTAAAGTATGAGATTATGCATTTTCTATGAAGTCTATCTAATTGTCTTAATGATGCTTTGAGAGTATAGTATCAATGATTATGATGTTGTGTTGTGTTGATTGAAAGGACATGCTCATATGCACACCTATGCATGAATGTGAAAGAGTTCTCACAGAATGAAGGTTCTAAGGTTGAAAGACTTTTCTCACCTAATTGAATCAAAGGCTAAAGAGCCATCATAAATAGATCATGAATAGTGATAGTTGCTCACGCATGGTCTAAAGAGTTTAATTAATAATCTACCTTGAATCGGTATGCCAAGGGCACCCTTTCAAGAGTAATTCTAAAGAGTTGAGTTAATGATCTACCTTGAATCGGTAAGCCAAGGGCACCCTTTCATGAGTAACTAAAAAGAGCTATTCTAATGATGTACTTTGAATAGTTAGGCCAATGGCACCCTTTCATGAGTAATGATGTGTAATACCCCGAAAACTAGTAGGCTTAACTAGAGCTTGTCGTAAAAGTCTGAGTCGTAAAACTTGCTTCTCGAACTTAGAATGAAGGGTTTAGGGGTTAAACGTCCAGGTACGAACCCCCAAGGACCAACCAAGGGTCCTTGAGGAGGACCCTAAAGCCTAACCCCAAAACTACCCCAAATAAGTGAACCACGGATGGGACCTACAGGGCGTAGGTCCATCCACGCCTCGTGGGTGAGCTTCGTAGCTCAAGCCCCCACTCAACAGGCTGCAGATCATGAACCACCCCCAACCAGGACGGGCCATGGTCCTACCCACGGTCCATGGATCAAAGGTCGTGGGTCATGCCTGCAATCTTCCTAAGGTTCGGCCAAGGTAATTAAGGGGTAGTTTAGGTAATTCCTAATTAAGTTAGTTTGATGTGAGGTCGTTTTATATTGTTTTAATATACCTATATAATTAATTTTAAGTCATTAACCAACTCATACACCTCATAAATCCCAAAATCCAAAATCCATAACCAACTTTTCCCCAAATAAACTCTCTCTAGAATTCCAAGGAAGAAAAAGAAGAAAGGTGAATCTAGGGTTGATGAATCAAGCTTTTCTCCTCAAAATCATGGTAGCTCTTCAATAAGGTATGGTATCTCTTCATCTATGGGTAGCCTTCACCCATAGAGCCCATCCAAAACCCCTAATTTCAGAGCAAGAAATCCCAAAGAGCTAGGGTTTTACTACAAGTCATTAATTCTCATCAAAAATGATTTTAGTGATTTAATTACTTTATATTATGATCAAATTGATGATTTACTACTGTTTTATGATGAATTTATCAAGAATCCATGAATTACCCTATTTTCTCAAATTGGATCTTAAAGTGTGGGTATGGATTGATGTAAGTAGACTATTATAAAATTATAAATGTTATGAATTGATTACTTGAATCATGTTATCATCCATGTCTAATATAGTAATTCTAGATGTGTTGGTAAATTGTGATCCATGGTCCTTGAAGGGCAAATTATGAGAATTATGTATGATCATGATATTTATGTACATGCTTTAGGAATACCTTGAGAATAAAGTGATTTATGACTATGATGTATGATGGTGTTGTTGAAAGACTATTCTCAATTATACACTTATGAATGATGACAACATGTTGTGAAAGGCTTTCCTCACCAAAATGAATCGGTAGGCTAAGGGCATCCCTTTCATGTGTGATTAAAGGTTATCTTGATTTAATGAACCTTGAATCGGTAGGCCAATGGCATCTCTTCATGAGTGACTAATGATGTATTCTAAGGCTGGTCTTGAATCGGTAGACCAATGGTATCCTGATGAGTCCACAAGTTGGACTCATTTAGGGATTTATTTTGATGGAAATAGTGTCCTCAAGTGCTTATTTTGTCTTAATATCTGATGAAAACTTTTAAATTTCAGGTATTTGAAGTTTTAGTGGAAGCATGGACACTTATGCACCAAAAGGAACAAAAAGGCTGAAAAGAACGAAGAAGCTGAAGCATGAGCATCTCCAAGAACCTTTGGCGATTCACCGAAAGGATAGACTCCGCCCTTTGTTCTAGTATGCGAAGACCTGAAGGAGAGGATAAAAAAAGCGATGAAAGGAGCAGTCGGCGCTTCACCGAATAGTTCCACGAAGCAGTACTATACCGCCTAATGGTCCAGAATGTGAAGATGCTGAAGGCAAGCATGAAACGGTGATGAAATAGAAGAAGGGCCAGTCGCCGAGTCATTCGGCGGCATCGACTAACTTCGCCGAAAGATCCGCCACCGCTATTTTCTAAAGTCTATAAATACTGAACTCTTTATTAATTTTATAAGTTCCGAACCATTTTTATATTGTTCACAATAGAATAGTACTTTTTAGATATTTTCTCTCAAGTTTGGAGAGGGTTTTTGGGAACTTGAAGAAAGGAGTTCATCTTCCCCAAGTTAGAAGTGGGTCTTCTCTATTCTTCTTCCTTTGCTTAAATTAAGGTTTAATTTCTTATACCCATTTGATTTTACTATCATTTTAGGTGTATTTTGTTATTTCTTGATGTGTGGCTAAAACCCCCATTCTTGGGGTGTGATTTAGCAAATATGTGCTGATATTATTGTTGGGTTTTGCTTGCTGATAGGTTAGATGTAGTTTAATGGTGATTTCACCTAGTGGTTGTGGTTTAATCTAAAGGGTTTGTAGTTGCAAATACAAAGCCACCCATGTGTTTTCGACTTGCCCGAGAGGGAGGTCGCGAAACCAAGACCACTAGACTGATGGCCTAA
>JAJOOR010006428.1:0-53780 GCA_036250505.1 Solanum acaule
AACTTAACTTACGATTATATTCGTTTAGTCAACTTATTTCCGAGACAAGTAAGTAAAGGGGGGGGGGGGGTTGTGGGACAAATAACTGATTGTAGTTTAGAGAACAAGCGACCAAGATTCGAACTTTAGTTGTTATCAATGAGAGAAAGTGACTAGGTGTATGTGTTCCCCATAAGCTCATAACGCGGTAATCCTAGTAATAGTAATCCTTTTCTAGTGTATCACATGGAAAGTGGTAAGTTATGTATCTCTAAATCCTTGGTCCGGTAAATAAAGAATTTCACCCCACAACTTGGACCAGCTACATGTGTATAATTTACTAACCCTTACCTTTACCTCATATTAGACATCACATCAATGTATGACTTAGTTTTCACCCTCTCACCAATTGTCATTAGACTATTAGATAGTATCACACTAAATATATGTTGATAATTCTTTTCTTATTAACTACCTCCTTGGTCCGAAAAGTAGCAACAAGGCGAGTTCTAATGTTGCGCACCATTAAAAAGACTTCTAAACAAAAGAATTATCAACGCATGCAATAACACTATTCAAGAATTACTTAGTTACTATTCAGACTTTGTTAATCGCTCATGGTTCCCATAACCCTAGTTGTTGATTTAGTTACCCATAGTAGCAAGAACACTATTCATATTTTTAGAAGAAGAATTCATGAACTTACGTAATGAGAAAAAGAAACCTGAAATATCCAATTGAAATTCAAAGCAAGAATCTTTATAAACCGAAAATAGGAAATCAAATTGCTAATGTTTTGCAAGTTAATTCCCAAGAACTAAAGTTAAACAATAGTAGCTAACCCCCAAAAACGAGGTTTACATACCCTATTTATTGAAAACATAGTCCCAAACAAAAAGGAAACGAAATAAGGAAATAAACTGTTGGATGCGGCTTCAATTGACGAGACTGACCTATGGACCGTGGATCGACCTACGGTCCGTAGGTCCCTTCCGTAGCTCAGGACGTAGACAAATTCTCAGAAGCTTGGAACGTTCAACTTTCAGATGCAAATGATGGACCTACAGAACGGACCGTAGGTTGACCTATGGTTCGTGGGTCCCCTCTCGTGGTTCCATACTTAGACTTTTTCATCAGGTACTAGAACTCAGACTGTCTGATACAAATGATGGACATGCAGGATGGCCTGTAGGTCGACCTACGGTCCGTCAATGGCCACCGTGGTTCCACACTTGGTCAAGACTTCTCTGATGCTCCATCTACGCCACCAACCTACCGAGCGTGACTAGACCTACGGTCCTTAGGTCACCTCCGTTGGTGACTCCTTCTGCAGAAATTCAGTTGTTGTCTCTCTCAACCTCATCGAACCATATTTCCTGCAATTATAACATAAAAACATTGATTCTAATACAAAATGGCCCTAGACACACACAACTCTTGAGTGAAATGTATTAAAAATACCGTAAACTCATGGTATATCAACAACCTCAACTTAAATTCGTTGTTTGTCCTCAAGCGACGAACTAAGACTCTAAACGACACTTGTATAGAAGTAGACATTCAAACACAAGCAATCACATGGCTTTCTATCTCGACTCCTTTTCCGAGTGCAAATATTTTCTCTTAGACTCAACAAGCTAACTCATGCGGATCAAGATTTGACAAAGATCGACCAATAGACCCACAACATCCACTTTTTCACTATCACCAAGGTACCAACTTTTCGACAATGTAACTAGTGCTTTTACTTCAAACGAAATCCCCTTTTTTTGCACACAATGAATATGATTTTAAGTACAAGGATTCATTCAACACTCACGCTCGGAAGTAACTTCAAGTACAATTGTCACACCCCTATTTTTCCCCAAACGAATGTTGGAAAATAGAGTTTCTCCAGTTAAAGTGATGTTTTGAAAAGGGATTATTTTATTTCAGAGTCGCCACTTGGAATTGAGTTTTGGTGTTCCAAGTCACCTTATTTTTACCCCTAATCAAAAGGAAATTGACTGTAATTTTTAATGGTCTGTGAACTAGAAATTTGGATAAGAAATTCTATTGACCAAGGGGAAGGTGTAAGGCACCCCTCGAGTCCCGTGGTTCTAGCACGGTCGCTTCATTGACTTATATCTTGGCTTGACTTAGCTTTTGGATATCGTATACTTATTAGCTATACATTTTACTTATATCCCTCCCTCTTTGATTTATTGTGACCGTCTTGTTTAGATTTTTAGAGTTCGGGGAATTTTAGTATTGTCATTTTAGTGGGAGTAGATAGTTGAATTATAATAGGAGGTAAAATTCTATGGGATTTAGGATTAGTTTTAGAAAAGAAAATGTTAAGGAGGTTAACACCAATTTCTTGAAATTAATTTTTTTCTGCACGTTATTTTGTAGTTTTTTTTTTTGTTTTTTTTTCCAACATTTTGTTTCTTCTTCTTCTTACCTTTCAATTTTTATTTTTTGTTTTTGTTTAACTGAATGTTACTCTTCTTCTTTCATTTAAATAATTTTTGGGTAAATTTTTGTTCCCCTTTTTTTTTTTAACCTTTTCTTTATTTTTTATTATTATTACTTTTTATCACTTTCATCTTTTGTTTCTTCTGTTTCTGCTTTTTTATAATAAATGTTTATTTATTTTATTTTATTTTATTTTTACTCTCTTTTTAATGATCTGTTCCTCTTTTTTTATTGTCTTTTTTTTTCTATTCTGCACTATTTTTTTTCTTATATTATATTTTTCTCTGCTCACATTTTTCTTTATTAATTCTATTTATTATTGTTAAAAAAAAAAATTCCCTTAAAACTAATTGAGAGAAAATTGATATACATAGTGATATAATAATATATTCCTTCACCAAATGATGATAGTATAAAATTACTAATAAGAGAACTATCTCACGTTGATGAATTAATGACTCACTCAAATGAACTAATGTTCATCTCCTCCATTTTTAATGTTTCGGGTACGATAAAATTATTCTAATATTTAATTGTATCCATAAGTATGGCAGTATTATTTATTTATTAAAATCCAGAAACTCCAAACAATGACTAATACAGAACCTCTAACCAATTTACTTGTAATTAAACTAAAGTCATAGATGAAGTTGTCAATTTGTACAATCAAATAAATGTACATAAACATGTTGGAATAAAACTAAGAGTAAACAACAACCATCTTTGGATCAAATTAGTTAATTAAATTAAAGTCAGGTGTAAAAATACTTCAATGAGCAAATTTAAACAATAACAATTCATGCAACAAAAAATATGATATGCGTCACAAAATAGTGGCATATAACAATACATATAATTTAAGGACTTCATAACATCATAATCAAATTTCGAACAATCATTTCATTGAACTATGTAAGAAATTAGAATTACCTTTTTCGTAAAACTTAATTCCCACAAAAGAAACCACTACATTCTACTGATTTCCAAAGTTAATTATAATTAATTAAATTTAAGGCGCCACAAACTTAAATCCACGAACAAAAATCTTTCTGACTTAAAGTGTATTGCTTCTTTTTTTTTTTGTGCACTGCTATTCCGTATATTTGATGCTTTATGATGCTGATGTTTTGTGATATATCTAGGAGTCTCCTGTCGTGTGTATGTTGGTATATTATACATAGGTTTTAAAGTGGTCTGTAGTTGAGGGGAAAGTGGGTAAGTGGGGTCATTGGAGAGAAAAGAGGGGTCGTTGGAGAGGAAAGTGGGGTTATTTGAAAGCAAAATGGGGTCGGGGTGTTGGCAGATAAAATGGGGTAGGTTATTTTTTACTTTACTTTTAGTTTTATTTTACTTTTAAAAGAATAATAATTAACTATAATAAAAATATCAACTAATTATTTTAGTTAGTGCTACAACAGTTAGTGCTCAATGTCATAGGCTTGCCCTTATTTTTACTGTTTAGACTCTTCAAACTGGTTGCTAGGATCACTATAGGACTTTCTTAGCTTGTAACGTAGGCTCAGGGTTAGGTGTGGTACATTTGGGTACTTTCTAGTGACTTTCTGCCCCCTTGACATTACATTAGCTATTTACCTCTTCTTCGACCTATCTTTGGCATCTATTCATTTCACTTTCTTTCCCTTAATCTTTGCAACATGGATGTGACCTTTGACTTTATGACTCTTATTTCTCACTTTATTCTTTTTCTTTCAATTCATTTTTGTTTTATTGCTTTCAACATTTTTCTTTTGCTTTTTTTTGCACAAAGTCACATCCTCTTTCTTTTTCTCTTTTCAGCACACAACTCTTTTCATACCCTTTTTTTCATTGGGTTCCCTCTCTCATAGCCACCCTTAACTTATGCATTTTGCATTAGTTGAGGTGCACAATGTCCGATGTCGGACCAAGGCCAAGATCAAGGTAACTTTTGGCTTAGCCACCCTCAACTTAGGCTTTTGGCCTAAGTCAAGGTGCACATGTCCAAGGAGGGACCAGGGCCAATACAATATTTTAAGGGAAGGGAAGTTAGGAGAATCAAAAGAAATGGTCAATTTTAGGCTCAAACATTTGGATCAAAAGGGAATAATGCTACCATTTGGTTAGATCATTTTAGGCTTAAGTGGACTAATTTGAACAATGGCCTATGATTACTTCCCAACTTCTAGCCTAGATTATCCTAGTAGGACCAACGGGGCAAGTTCTAGATTGGCACAAAACTGTCTGAACATTCAACTATCATCACACACTCTTGGCACCTTATTTCATTATCAGATTATCAGATCACCCAGTTCATGTTTTTAGCTTAAGTCATGAGGTCAAATCGGTTCTTATCATGTCATATTCAAAGAGAACACATTTAACTCATTCTATCCTACATATTTTAGCACATATCACAAGTTTTGGACGGGTAGCGTTTTTCATTCTTTCTCATGCTTATACATACAATCCTAACACATGCCGTTTCAATAGAAATTAACACAGTCTCTTGGGGGAAAACAACACATGCAAGAAAACCCCAAGAGAGGATTATGAGTTTGGTTATTCAGACTTCACCCTATCACTCCCAATCCGTTCACCCCACCCCCAACAAAATAAAGTGCAATTGTTCCCAATGCACAAAAAGTAAAGAATAAAGGATCGGATGAACCAAACCTGTGGCGCATAGCGTCGAAGACCTATCAACAAGCGGGTGGGTCCGGTTTCCTAGAGCCCTCTGGATCAACACTTGGGTCACCCTCAGTAGTGTCCGCATCAACTGTCACAGCTCCATCAGTAGTGCTATCAACCACTCTCACCGCACCATCAATGGTGCTCACACTGCTCGAGGCACCAACACCAACCTCCCTAGCCCACTGCTAGTGTGTTTCCTCATCAACTGTAGACACCCTCTGAGCCTCCTTAAATTGTTGGCGCTTCCTCTTTCAAGCTCTCTCAGCCTCAGTGTCCTCAAAATCTCGACAAGAGAGGGGGAGCTTCCCAGCACGATGAGAAGAGGAAGGTGGAGGCATCTCATCCCCGAATAGATCATCTAACACCATATTATCAATCGGTGTTGTGCAGCCTTACTCAGGCTCAGTCTCTGGTAGAGCTAGGAGAATGTCAAGATCATATCGGAGACTGGCTAACTCCTTCGAGAAGGTAGAAACATCGGTGGAGGGTCCTGGCTGCTCCAAGACACGTAGCTCAAAAGCATAAAGGTGCTGGTGGACTGCCTGAATTTGACGGTCCATCATCTGCTCCATCTGTTGTTCCACCCTAGTCGCAGACTCCTCAGTCACCCGCTGTATCCACGGCCTCACATGCTGCAGTAATGTGGTCATCTTTACCTCTAACTTCTTGACTCGAGCTGAGGGCACGGTAGCAGATTCTGAAGAAGGGGTGGCTCTGGAGGAGCTCGGGGCCTGACTAGTGACCGGAGAATGGGAAGCTGGAGCATCCTCAGTGGGGGCTAGAGAGGCAGGCTCATCAACCAGTATCTGCTCCCAGTAGAGGCACCTCGACCTGCAGTTCTCTGCGGGGTGCCACCACAATCGCCTCATCTCGAATCAGGCCTATATCCAGCGTCTTGGTCGCCTGGATCAACTTATAACAATGCCAGACCGGCACTCCAGAATCCATGCACAACTGAAAGATGAGGCATGGAAATAAATAAGTGGTAGTGGCCTCGAAGTCCCTCTCGTGAATCTCCGCAATGATCATGCAGGCAAAATGCATCTCAAAACCAGCAACTAGGGCTACCACCATGACTGCATGGTCCTAAGTAAGCACATTGTCCGCCTGCATAGGAGGCACCCTATTTTGCACTAATATCCAGGAGAATTTGGCCACAAAAGTCAAAATAGCCTTCTTGATGCCTCCACTCGGGTTACTGACCCACTCAGCGTGCTCTCCGTCTGTGGCAAGGTGACAGACTAACCAGTGCAATAAACTCTCCCTCTACTCCGCATTCCTCTAGAATGCCCCGCTCCTCACTATGTCCCAACGATAATCAAACTCGGCCGTATTGATAGCTAGTGTATGGCCTGGGCTGTAGAGGAATCTACGAATAGTAGACGTAGATATGTCAACTGAGACCCCATGAACCAGTGCAGCCTTTAGTGGAGGCTCGAAAGCAGGATTGGCCCTTTTTCAATTGAACCTTGGAAGGTGGCTGTGTAGGAAGCATATAAATCCATCACGATCTCCTCACTATATGACCCTGGGGTACGGGCCATCCACTCAAACTGGTGCCTCTGGAATAGTGCCTAAATGTCAGGCATAGTTTAATGGCTGCCTGTGAGTGCCCGGCGCTTCTCGGTAATCAATCGAGCCATCCATTCTTTCTCATTTATCATCCAAGAGTCTTACTATATCTACCACTAACCATCTACACACCACCTGTTTGGCTCTTCTGCGACTGGGGTAGGATCGGTGTTCGGTGGCACTAGAATGTTCTATACATTAGTCGCCTCATCAGATGAGGCAGTCCTCCCAGGTGAACTAGAGACGAAAGCAAACCCGGAAGCAAAGGAGAGCTCATAGCCAGAAGCAGAACCAACTGGTGACCCGATCAGTGTGTCCGCCTCATCAAACTGGGAGGCAGTGACTACGTGCCGGGATTGATTTCGGGTAGTACAAGGTGCAGTAGGGGATGACCTCGTAGTAGGTGGGACATAGGTGGGATCCTTTTCCACATCAGTATCTTTATCAATCAGTCGCAATGTGGGTGCCACCGACTTTGACTTGCCCCTTGGTACTTGAGTTGGAGTTCTCTTGGGAGCCATGCTACCTGTGGAGGCTTAGTTAGTACCAAAATAATCTAATAGCACACTCGAAATAATTTTTAGAACAAAGAACGAACCAAAACAAAAAACAAAAACAAATCAGACAGGCTTCAGTGGCCACCTACGATGGGTACCTACGGACCGTGGGTCCCCTCCGTAGGTCAGAAGTCCCAAAAAGTTGGGCTCTGATGGGAACCACGGATGTGCAGAACGGTCCGTAGATTAACTTACGGACTATAGTCCACCTCCGTGGTTCCACACTTAGTGGATTCTTCATGTGCACCAGAACCACCGATCGGATCTACGGTCCGTAGATGGGATCTCGTGGATTAGATATGTGCCAGGTATCAGACATGCCTCTGTTTTAAACCAGTTTTTTCAACAATTCAACAATTACCCTAAGTCTAATCATGAATTTCAACATAATTTATGATAGTTTGTCATTCCTAAGGTTCCATTTACACATTATTTCACATTTATTGCATACAAAACTAAGAACCCTAAGTCGAAACTGCCATTTCGACTATTTTCTCTGATCTATTTGATTACAAAGACAACACAATCACATTCTATCATCCCAAGGGTGTTTCTACTCTAGGTTGTCATGCAATTGCATACAACAAACAACGTAAGGTCAAGACCCACTTCGTGACTTCATGTATTGAACAATGAATACTGAAATTCAAAGTTAAAGTGAAGTCTGGTACCTTACAAGTATCGAAAGTGGGTGATTGTGTGATGACAACGAACCTGGACAATGGAATCACTAGGGAGAGGGAGATGACGATTTTGGAAAGAGGGAAAGTGATATGGGAATATGGAGAAGTGAATGTGGAGTGATCTGTGGGATTTGGGAGTTTAATGGAGTGATTTAGGGAGAGGAAATGTTTAGAAACAGTTGGGAGGAAGTTTTGAATATGGGGGATGAATATAAAAATGAGGGGTTTTATTTTAAAAAGTGTCTGGGTCGGGTCGGGAAACCTAGGTTTGGACCCATGAAACCCCGTCTATGGTCCGTGGCTCAACCTACGGACCGTAGATGGGGTCCGTAGGTCACTCAACACTTAGAAAAATTTGAGGACTTACTGGGGGTCTACGGACACCATTCACGATCTGTGGATTGAACCACGGACTATCGATGGGTCCGTAGACCTCTGCAACATACATTTTTCTGCAGATTTTTCTTTAAATCCCTACACATGTAGCAACCGTTAGGCCTTTCTTTTTACATTTTCTGGACACTTTTTAGACATGGACCCTATTATATAACTAGCAAACACTAAAACAAAAATAAAATTGCAATCTAAAGAATAATAGAAGATCAAATAAACAAAGAAAACTCTTAAATTGAAACGAAAAACCTATAGTTCGCTAGATTGTACATCTTGGGTTGCCTCGCAAGCATCACTTGATTTAACGTCGCGGCACGACACAGGCCTCTTGATTACTCAGACTTCATCAAGATAATAGGCCTCAACCACCTCTTGTACATTCTCCTCCTTGTACATGTAGACCTTGATCCTTTGCCCGTTTACCTTGAACCTTGTTCCCTCATTGTTGTCGAGGTCAACCACTCCATGTGGGAACACTTGAGTGACTATGAATGGCCCGGTCCACTTGGACTTGAGCTTGCCAGGAAACAAGCGCAACTTATAGTTGAATAGAAGCACCAGATCACCCACAACAAATTCACGCATTTTGATATTTTGATCATGATACTTCTTCATCTTATCTTTGTACAAGGCTGAACTTTCATAAGCTCTTAAGCGAAATATATCAAGAGCATTCATGTCACTTACTCTCTGATTCGATGCGGTGCCCCAATCCAAATTTAGCTTCTTTAGCGCCCACATAGCCTTATGCTCTAGTTCTACCGGCAAATGGCAAGACTTCCCATAAATAAGTTGATAGGGGGACATACCTATGGGAGTCTTGAATGTGGTGCAATAGGCCTAGAGCATCATCAAGCTTCCTTGACCAATCGGTTCTATTCACATTCACAGTGTTAGCCATAATCTGCTTGATCTCTTTGTTGGACACTTCAACTTGCCCACTAGACTGTGGATGGTATGGAGTGGCTACATTGTGATTGACGCCATATTTCTCAAGTAGCGCCTTGAACAACTTATTATTGAGGTGGGAACCTCCATCGCTGATAATCACCTTAGGTATACCAAATCTGGAGAAGATATTCTTTTTCAGGAATGCGGTGGTACTTTTACCTTCATTGTTGGAAAGCACAATTGCCTCTACCCATTTTGACAAATAATCAACTACAAGAAGAATATACTTCATCCCATGTAAACATACAAATGGATCCATAAAATCAATGCCCCATACATCAAATAACTTAATCACCAATAACAGATTCATAGGAAGCTCTTGCCTCTTTGAAATTCCTCCTTCTCTTTGGCAACAGTCACAAGACTTGGCGAAATCATGAGCATCTTAGTGGAAGGTAGGCCAGTAATACCCACACTGCAAAATTTTATGCGCAGTCCGAATACCACTATGATGCTCACCAATAAGTGATGAGTGACATGCCTCTAGTATACTCAGCATCTCAACCTCAGGCTCACAGCGATGAATAATCCCATCAGCACAACTACGGTACAAATAAGGCTCATCCCAAAAGAACTTTTTCACATCATGCATAAACTTTTTCCTTTAGTGAAATGACAAATCTGATGGCACCAGATCACTTGCCAAGTAGTTAGCAAAGTCTGCAAACCAAGGAATCAGATCATGAGAAGATGCCAATACATGTTCATCCGGAAAAGCATCATTAATTTCAGCCCCAACTCCTAGCTTGAGCATAGCTTCTTCCTCCAATCTGGACAAGTGATCGGCAACCTGATTTTATGTCCCCATTCTATCTCTCACCTCAAAGTCGAACTCTTGCAGCAACAACACCCATCTAATCAACCTTGGTTTTGCATCCTTCTTAGCCATCAAATACCTTAATGCAGAATGGTTAGTATGCACTATAACCTTAATACCAAGACAGCAGGATTGAAATTTCTCGAATGTGAAAACCACCGCAAGAAGTTCATGTTCAGTCACTGTATAGTTCTTTTGGGCCACATTTAGAGCTTTGCTGGCATAGTAAATAGGATGAAGAATCTTTTCTCGCCTCTATCTCAATACCGCACCAAGCGCCACTCCACTTGTTTCACACATTACCTTAAACGGTTGCTCCTAATCCGGTGAAATAATGATAGGTGCGAAAACTAGTTTTTCCTTCAACTCTCCAAATGTTCTCAGACAAGCATCATCAAAATCAAACTTACACTCCTTTTTGAGCAATTTGCACAATGGATGTGCAATTTTGGTGAAATCCTTGATGAACCTCCTATAGAAACTTGCATGCCCAAGAAAACTTCTAACTCCTTTAATACAGATAGGTGGTGGAAGCTTTTTTGTTACCTCTACTTTCGCTCTATCAACCTCAATACCCTTCTCAGAGATCCGATGGCCCAAAACTATCCCTTTTTTTACCTTGAAGTGGCACTTTTCCCTATCGAGCACAAGATTGCACTTCTCACACCGTTTAAGTACTTCGTCCAGATGGTCTAAACAACGATCAAAAGAGTCACCTACCACAGAGAAATCATCTATAAATACCTCAATAGTGTCCTCCACCGTAGCAGAAAATATCGACATCATACAATGTTGGAAGGTCGCTGGAGCATTACACAACCCAAATGGCATCCGTTTGAAGGCGAAAGTCCCATAAGGGCAAGTGAAGGTGGTCTTCTCTTGGTCTTCCGAAGCTATGGATATCTGATTGTAGCCCGAATAACAATCAAGAAAACAATACCAACTCTTACCAGCATGTCGATCCAACATCTAATCCATGAATGACATAGGGAAATGGTCCTTTTTTTATCCAAACATTAATTTCTAGTAGTCCATGCAGACTCTCCATCCAGTCACAGGACGCATCAGAACAAGCTCATTTTTCGCATTCAAAACCATAGTAATCCCACCTTTCTTGGGCACAGACTGAACATGACAAACCCAATTACTATCTGCAATAGGATAAATAACTCCAGCATCCAACCACTTGATGATTTCCTTTTTCACTACTTCTTGCATAGGCAGATTTAGTCTTCTCTGGTGCTCGATACTAAGCTTGTGATCCGGCATGAGTTGAATTTTATGAGAACAAACTCCAGGAGGGATTCCAATAATGTCTGCAATAGTCCACCCAATAGCCCTCTTGAACCTCTTCAACACGGAAACCAATGCCTCAACTTATGACACATTCAAATCTGCCGCAATGATGACTGATAAAGTACCATCTCTCCCCAATAATACATACCTCAAATGTGATGGTAGAGCCTTAAGCTCCAATTTCGGAGCCTTTTCAACAAACGGTCTTGCGAGTGGAGAGTCGCGATTCTTCATGTCTAACTCCAATCTCTTTGGTTTTGAATAGAATTCGAACCTATCAAGTGATGCGACTAATTCATCATAGTCTTCAATCCCATCACCCTCAAAATTCATCATTACCGCTGCTAGTGCATCAACACCCAACCTCTCTTCAATAGACACCTCAGAACCACTCTCTACAATATGATTCACCACTGATATTGATTGGAGCTCACTATCGTGTTTCATAGACATACAAATGTTGAAAGTTACCTCTTCACTATTCAATCAAAACTTCATCTGCCATTTCTCTATATCGACCAAGGCGCGCCCAGTAGCAAGGAATGGTCTCCCAAGGATAATGGGAACCTCAAAATCAATCGCATAATCAAGTATCACAAAATCCGTTGGGAAGATAAAAGACTCCACTTTGTCTAGAACATCTTGGAGCACACCAACGGGACTCTTCACAGTTCTATCGGTCATGAGCAATTGCATCGCAGTCGGTTTTGGATCTCCCAAACCAAACTTCTTGTAAATAGACAATGGCATCAGATTAAAACTAGCACCCAAATCACACAATGCCTTAGCAAAATGCAACAACCCGATGGTACATAGAATAGTGAATGCACCAGGATCCTCCTTCTTCTGCACAAGGGACCTTGTAGCAATAGCACTATAATGTTGCAACCTATCATCATCTTCAAAACTCACGGCCTGCTACTTAGTCACCAAATCTTTCATAAACTTCGCATACCCAGGCATTTTCTCCAAAGCTTCTATCAATGGAACATTGATGGAGAGTTGTTTCAACAAACTAATAAACCTGTGGTATTTCCCTTCTTCATTCTTCTTCACTAACCTCTGTGGGAATGGAGGTGGAGGTCTAGGCATGGGAACGACTTTTTGGGTTATCTCTGCTTCCTTCTCTGTAGCATTCTTGGATTCTCCAATAACCTCAATTTCATCATCATCTTTCTCAACCACATTTTCAACCTCGGACGGCATAGGTGGATCAATGGTCTGCTTACCCCCTCGAGTAGGGACTGCCATACAATGCCCATCATTCTTTAGATTTTGGATGGTGTTGCTAGGAAGTGTGCCAGGCTGACGTGGATTGACTGTAGTGGACAACTAATTCATCTACTTCTCAAGTTGCTTGATCGACACTGCATGGTAATCAACTTTTTGACCGATTCCAGACAAGTTGTTTCGCATCTCCTTCACATTCTCATCAGTCGAATCAAACCTCTACATCATCTTCTGCATCATATTCTCAATCCGTGATATACTACCCTTAGCTTCCCTATTGCCAGATTCCCGATTATGTGGAGGGACATAAGGCCCAGCTCTATTGTTCATGTTGCCATAGTTGTTCTGGTAGTAGTTGTTGTCGCGATTGTAGTTCCCATCCCGGACATATTGACCCTCTTGATTGTAATTACCATAGTTCTGACCTTGGTAGCCTTGACCTTGGCGCCAATTATCTGAATTAGAACTTTGGGCGTTGGCTCGAAACCCCCCCCCCCCCTGCGTCTGATAATTCACCAAGTAATCCTCCTTCTCATAGTAACATTTCTCTTCCGGTGGTGATGGAGTCCTAGTCAAATAATTCCCCGCATTTACCTTTTCTGCACCTCCACTAACATATTTCAACACAAACCCAAGTTTTGTCCTCATCTGAGCCATCTCCTCACGAATGTCGTCGGCAGATTAACTAGGTGCAGATTGAACTGCAAAAGTGTTTTTTCCAGTGTCTGAATTTCGAGTGCTCCATGCTTTATTGTTTCGGGAAATCTTGTCCAGTTTCTCAGCGATCTCCTCAAAAGTGCACTCACCATATGATCCTCCTGCAATAGTATCAAGCACAACCATACCATTGTCATCTTGACCTCTATAGAAATACTCCTGTAGTGACTCATCATCAATGCAATGGTTCAGAACACTTCTAATGAATGTAGTGAACCTGTCCCACGAACTACTCACAGACTCTCCATGTAGTGCTACGAAGTTGTTGAGTTTATCTTTGTGGTTCAGCTTCTTTGACAACCAAAAGTACTTGGCCATGAATACCCTGTGCAATTGGTCCTACGTATGAATTGAGTTGTAAAGAAGCTCAGAAAACCATATAACAGCATCACCGATCAATGATAGAGGGAAGACTCTCAACCCTATAATGTTCATATCCAATTGTGGTTGCCCCACACAACTCATACAAACACTCCTCAACTTGGCCATGTACCCATACGGATCTTCTGAAGCCATACCAGAAAATAAACCCCTCACTTAAGCATCTGCATCAAATTGCTAGTCACCACAAATGTATGCCCTGGAGGTAGAGGAGGGAGAATAATGGATCCTTCAAATTCGATAGTGTTGAATTCGACCCTGTAATTATCACGCAGTAATGGTTTAGGTGCAGCCTGCACCCTCAATGCATCTCCAAGCAGATTATCACCCTGAACCTGAACATTTTCATTATTCACTTGGTCCTCAGGTTCCTCTATCACTGGGTTATCACGGACCCCTTGATTACTCATCCTTCTTACAGTTTTGCTCAACTCAGAATCGTAGGGTGCTAGTGGTTCGCCTCAACTCCGTGTACTTGGCATACACTAGAGCAGAAATATGAAGAAAACAAAAACAAAAGAAAATGTAAAATTAGGAAATAATTGACTAAAGTTCAATAATGTAGTTAAACTTAATCTAAAAGCCTTATTCCTCGACAGCGGTGCCAAAATTTGATACGCTCAAATTACACCTCCCTAAAGAAGTATAAGCGATCATTATCAAGTAAAGAACCCAACTTGGAGGTTGGGGTCGATCCTACGAGGAATATGGTTTAGACTTAAACTTAACTTACAATTATATTCATTTAGTCAACTTATATCTGAGAAAAGTAAGTAAAGGGGGGGGGGGGGGTTGTGTAACAAATAACTGATTGTAGTTTAGATAAAGTAACTAGGGTGTCTGTGTTCCCATAAGCTCATAATGCGGTAATCCTAGTAATAGTAATCCTTTTCTAGTGTATCACGTGCAAAGTAGTAAGTTATGTGTCTCTAAGTCCTTGGTCCGATAAATAAAGAATTTCACCTCGCACCTTGGTCCAGCTATGTGTGTATAATTTACTAACCCTTACTTTTACCTCATATTAGACATCACATCAATGTAAGGCTTAGTTTTCATCCTCGCACCAATTGACATTAGACTATTAGATAGTATCACACTAAATCTATGTTGATAATTCTTTTATTATTAACTACCTCCTTGGTCCGGCTAGTAGCAACAAGACGAGTTCTAACATTGCGCACCGGTAAAAAGACTTCTAAACAAAAGAATTATCAATGCATGCAATAACACTATTAAAGAACTTTTTAGGTACTATACATACTTTGTTAATCACTCATGGTTCCCACAACCCTATTTGTGGATTTAGTTACCCATAGTAGCAAGAACAAAATTTATATTTTTAGAAGAAGAATTCATGAACTTACGCAATGAGTAGAAGAAACTCAAAATCTCCAACTGAAATTCAAAGAAAGAATCTTTATAAACCGAAAATAGGAAATAAAATTACTCATATTTTGCAAGTTAATTCCCAAGAACACACCAAGAACTAAAGTTAAACAATAGTAGCTAACCCCAAAAATGAGGTTTACATACCCTATTTATAGAAAACATAGTCCTAAACAAAAAGGAAATGAAATAAGGAAATAAACTACTGGACGCGGCTTCAATCGACGAGACTGACCTACGGACCGTGGATCGACCTATGGTCCTTAGGTCCCTTCCGTAGCTCAGGACTTAGACAAATTCTCAGAAGCTTGGAACCTTCAACTTTCAAATGCAAATGACAGACCTGCAGAATGAACTGGAGGTTGACCTACGGTCCGTGGGTCCCCTCTCGTGATTCCATACTTAGACTTTTTCATCAGGCACTGGAACTCAGACTTTCTGATAAAATGGCCGACATGCAGGACGGCGCATAGGTCGACCTACGGTCCATCAATGGCAACAATGGTTCCACACTTGGTCAAGACTTCCCTAATGCTCCATCTATGCGACCAACCTATGAAGCCTGATTGGACCTACGGTCCATAGGATTACCTCCGTAGGTGACTCCTTCTGCAGAAATTCAGTTGATGTCTCTCTCAACATCGTCCAAGAATATTTCCTTCAAATATAACATAAAAATATTAATTCTAATACAAAATGGCCCTAGACACACACAACTGTTAAGTGAAATGTATTAAAAGTACTATAAACTCATGATATATCAAGGACAAAGTGAAGGACACATTCATTGATGCCTTAAAGTCCAATTTGAAAGGTGTTATTGTCCTCATTTCAGTAATAGAGAACGAGGAGGTTGAAATATTGGGTAATAACAATTCCAACAAACCTTGTGAGAATTCTGCTTCTAGTGGACAAGAAAAGATACCGAGTTATTGTAAAGATGATAATATGTGTGAGCATGTTGCATCCCTTGAACAATCAATGATGGAAGTTGTTGCTTTTATACGACATGAGAAATTGAGGAGCACTCAAAAGAACAAGAAATATAAAGGTAGAATAATTTATATACTATTTTTGTAAAATAATTTGTTTGTAAGAATGTTAAGCCACTAATCATGCAATAGTTGATGATGACTATACAACACCAACAGTCGATGAAGATGGTGCTGAAGTTGATGTCGATGAAATACTTCCGTTAGTAATAGTCGATGAAAATATTATTGCAGTTGATGAATACTTTGCAGAAAAAGTTAATGAAGTTGTAGAAGAGATGAAGAAAGGAGAGAAAGAACAAGTGGAGGAGAAGATGATAGAAAAACAAGAAGAAAAACAAGAGGAGAAATTGGAAAAGAAAGAAGAAGAAAAAGAAGAGAAACTGGAAGAGAAGAAACAAGAAGAAAATGAAGAGGAGAAGATTGAAGAGAAGAAAGAAGAAAAAGCTGGAAGAGAAGAAAGAAAAAGAAAAAGAAAAAGAATAGGAGAAGTTGAAAGAAAATGTAGAATAATGTTTGGCAGCAGAGGGAAAAAGAGGCACTGATCAAAATTCAGTAGACGTGATGGGTATTGTTATGCATCTCAATGGTGATGAGTAAGGCATTTGTGATTATTGGGTTTTTAAGACAATTGGCTTTTTAAGTGGGTTTTTAAACAATTGGTTTTTGAAATGGTTTGTTTTTTGTGGTTGATTATTAAAATAGTTGGTGTTTGAGATAATTAGTTATTGGTGGTTTATTATTAAGATAGTTGGTTTTGAGATAATTAGTTTTTGGTGGTTGATTTTTAAGACAATCGGTTTTGAGATAGTTGGTTTTTGAAGTACCTTTTAAGAAAATTGGTTGTTGAAGTAGTTGGTTTCTTGTCACAACCTAGGGGTACCCCCTAGATGTAATATGACGTATAGGACCCGGAGGGACCTCATACAAAGCACTTAGCATTCATAACATGAGAAATAAAACAATAGAAGTAATTAAAACAACATTTCAAGACCAATAGTTTTATACAGAAAAGCGGAAGTCTAAAACACTTTGTCTCAATAGCCAGCTAATACAATAGAACTTGGCCTAGCGCACACATCATGTCCAAAACAGGGAATACAAAATCAGAACTAAGAGCAATCAAAATTCACCCTCAAAGCATGAGGACTCACCAAAGCTCAGGAACCTCAAAATCAACCACTAGCTTATGAGGTGTTCAACCATTTTGGCACAAATTTTGAGAGGGAACCCAAATGTTCATACCTTTTATGACTACCTTATGAGGTGTGCAACCATTTTGGCACCATTTGAGACTTAACAATTTGTTGTCATCCTTGTTGAAACCTCTTGAGCCAAATTATCCCTAGCTTCCCTCACCCATAAAACCCTTTTCTAAGCATTGATTTTTTTGAATAGTCAACTTAGGACAAACACCTAAGTTGGGGGTGTGGAAAGGAAGGAGGAAAGAAAGTCAAGAAAAAGGTGAAGAAAGAAAAGTGAGACTCAACTTTTAGGTTTGTGACAAAAAGAATGAACCCCTTACTAAAAAAAAGAGGGACACAGAAAAAGCTTAAAAATTAAAATAAAAAAAGTAAGTGTGATGAAATAAAAGGGGTATCTAACAAATAGAGTGAAAAGTTAAGGTTTGAGTTTCCAAGTGAAAAGAATGAAAAGTACTTGAGAAGAGGTGAAAATGAGTACAACAATGCTTTGAAAGTGTGAAGTCACTAAGCCAAATTGACCATACCTTTACCCTCAATCCCATTACAAGCCTGAAAAATCCCTTGTGATCTTGCATAAACTAGGATGTCTGATGATTGGAAAATATGTGTAAACCTATGGGACAAAGCTTACATGTATTTTTCTTTTTGAGAGTGAGAGTTGTATTGATTCCTAACTTTTTTTTTATTGATATGCTTTATAAGATTACAAAATCATTTTTTATGTGAGTCCACTTAAATGCTTTTGTTGAAGCATGATTTTGCATTAGTGGATAGCATGAGTGAGCTTGTTCTTGTATTGATTCCGATTAGTCATCATTTAATTCTTATTGAGCATGATTGAGTCATTGCATATGCTCATTAGTAGTCTTGTGGTGACACTTGCATGTTAACTCTCATTGGGAAATATAGTAGTCACACTCGTAGAACTAATTGTGTTCTTGATTTACTTGAGGACAAGAAAAAGTTTAAGTTGGGGTTGTTGATGAGTGGTAGATTTACACTCATTTGAGAACTTTTTAGTTCAACAATTACTGTTATCATTTGTCATCGAAAAATAAGGACTCACCACTAATGTTGCTGAACTGGAGATCGGAAACCGATCTAAATGTTCTCTGGATGCTAAGAACCTGAACCTACATCACGTGAAGATGTAGCGCAAAGTATGCATCAGTACTTGAAATGTATAGAGCATGCACAATAGAATAAAGCTAAAATAACATCATAACTGAATAGAGCAAATAAGCAATGATATAATTTGAACATGATATAGATGTTGAATACTAAATTCTCTGAATGCAAAGACCAAGTTCATAACATGCTGAAACTGAAATACTGAATGTACTAATAACTAGTCAATGCATTAGAGTATGACTGAATTGTAGGAGCTACTAATAACCAACAATAAAACCACATGAACTAACTGTGGAGTCCGATGTATACGCCCCATCGAGAGGACCCAATATACCAGGCCAAAGGTATAGAGGCATGATGGCGTGATCACTAAAATGATGCCCACAGAGGGGACTTACAACCTACATGGCTCGTAGTTCTGGGACTATTCGGGTACGCTGAGCCCTAGTCCAACTCGATATTATGCTACTGCCAATAGATTAGGTGATTAACACATTATGACCGAATTTTTGTAATATACTGGATAGCTCAAATTGACATGCAAACTGAGAATGCAACAATTAAACTGATATTGATGCATTAATAATTGAGGCATGTATAACTGAATAACTGTAATATCTGGCCTAGCATGTGTAATTCAAGAACAAAAGAACTACATAGCTAGGGTTCTGAAATTCATGAAACAAATGAAGTAATAACATGATAATCTGATTTGGAACATTTACATAACTAATTCATGATAATCTACTGAAGTTCAAGAAACCCTAGGTCTAAATAATAATATGGGAATTAATCACGAATCTGATTGAATTTTAGGGACCTAATGGGCGAGAGGAACCCACTAGTGAAATCCCACATACCTGGTGATGAATTCCACGGAAAAATCTTTTGATTTCGGGGCAGGAACTGATGGAATCTTGTTGTGTTTTTGAACTAGGGTTCTTGACTTGTTTCTCCTCTTAGTGTTCTAATTTTTCTATGTTTTGATGAATGATCTGACTTAGGTAAGTTCTTGTTATGTTTCTAGGCTAAAACTAACCAAAAACACGTAGTTTAGGGTTAAAATGACGTAGTTTAGGAGTCCAATGCATAAGGAAAAGACTAAAAGACCCCTGACTTAAAATCTGTTGAAGCGACCTACGGACTAATCGACGATCCGTCGATGGATCCATGATCCGTCTTGTCAGTCCGTCGATAAGTTCAAACACCAGGTCTGAGGGTCTTGACCTACGAACTGATCGATGATCCGTCGATGGATCCGCGATCTGTTATGTTAGTCCGTCGATCGACTTTAGAGACTAGGTTCTGAAGGGCACGACCTACGAACTGATCGACTATCCATCGATGGATCCATGATCCGTTATGTCAGTCCGTGGATCATGTCTTAAAATTGGTTTTGTCTGAGTTTCTGGGGAGGGTTGCAGATGCGAACCACAGACCACCAGCACGGGTGGTGGGTCACCCTACGGTTCGTGGGCGGTAACCGTGGGTTGCACCTATAACTTCTGGAAATCTGCATTAAGTTCTATTTTCAGATACAGGGTGTTACATTATCTCCCCCTTGGGAACATTCGTCCTCGAATGGAGACTAAACTAGCTGAATAGGGAGGGTAAGAGAGCTGCAAGCCCCTACTACTAAGCACTGTAAAGTGATTTTCTGACTGAACTAAGTTCCAAGAACATGCAAATACACTAAAAATGCAAGTACTAACTGAAGGAACATAATAGTAAAACTGAATATGCGCAAGAATGACTGAAAAACTAATGAGGAACTATTACCTCAAGCTGGAGTGGAATCAGATGGAAAGAGGTGAGGTTACTTGGACTTCATGGCTACTTCTACTTCCTAAGTAGCACCCTCTACGGACTGACTCCTCCACAAAACCTTGACTGAAGCGACTTCTTTTTTTCTCAACCTTCTAACCTGACGATCAAGAATCTTAACTGGTACATCCTTATAAGAAAGACTATATTTCAAGGCCACACTCTCTAATGGCACCGCGGATGTTGGATCACCCATACACTTCTTCAAAAGTGAGATGTGGAAGACAGGATGTACTGCTGCTAGTTCTGCTGGCAACTTTAACTCATAAGCCACTTTACCAATCCTTTTCAGAATCTTGTAAGGGCCTATATATTTAGGACCGAGCTTCCATTTCTTGCCAAATCTCATCACCCCTTTCATAGGTGACACCTTCAGGTAAACCCACTCATTGGCTTGGAACTCTATTTCCCTTTTCCTACATCTGCATAAGACTTCTGGCGACTCTGGGAAGTCTTATGTCTATAACTAATGAGTTTCACCTTCTCCATAGCATCATGGAGTGAATCTGGTCCTATCAAGGCTGTTTCACCTACTTCAAACCAAACAACATGAGATCTACATCTACCCCCATACAATTCTTCATAAGGGGCCCTCTGAATGCTGGAATGGGAACTATTATTATTAGCGAACTCTATAAGAGGAAGGTGATCATCCCAACTACCCTTAAAGTTAATCACACAAGCTCTCAACATGTCCTCTAAGGTCTGAATGGTACGCTCTGCCTGACCATCCGTCTGTGGATGAAATTCTATGCTAAGTTTAATCTGAGTACCAAGACCTTTCTGAAATGACTCCCAAAAATGAGAAGTAAACTGAGGACCTCTATCTGAAATGATAGACAAAGGAACCCCATTTAACTTGACTATCTCATTAATGTAAAGCTTGGCATAGTCCTCCGCCGAATCTGTAGTCTTGAGCGCCAAAAAGCGAGAAGACTTAGTCATTCGATCAACTATCACCCAAATGGAGTCATACTGTCTACGGGTACGAGGTAAACCTGTAATGAAATCCTTGTTGATTACTTCCCACTTCCAAGTAGGAATGTCGATCTCTTGAGTCATACCCCCTTATTTCTAATGTTCTACCTTCACTTGCTAACAATTGGGGAACTTCCTCACAAAATCAGCTATATCCCTCTTCATGCCATTCCACCAGAAGACTTCCCGTAGATCGCGGTACATCTTGGTAGTGCCTGGATGAATAGAATATCTGGAATTACAGGCTTCTGCGAGAATATGTTGTCTCAATTCACCCACATCAGGAATAGACAATCTACCTTGATAGCGAAGTACACCATCTCCCCCTTGGGAGAAAAGCCCCACTCTCTGATTGTGGACTGCACTGTTAAGTTCAATCAATATTGGATCGCTGTCTTGCTTTTCCTTAACCTCTGCTACCAAAGAAGATTATGACCAATTCTGAACTGTGACACCATTATCTGATATGCTCATAAGGCGAACTCCCAAATGAGCAGGCCTATGAACATCCTTCACTAGCTCTTTCCTTTCTTCCTCAACATGTGCTACACTACCCATAGATAGTCTGCTAAGAGCATCTGCTACTACATTTGCCTTACCAGGATGGTAATGCACACTCATATCATAATCCTTAAAGAACTCAAGCCATCTCCTCTAGAGAAAATTTAACTCTTTCTGGGTGAACACATATTGAAGGCTCTTATGGTCAGTGAACACATCTACGTCCACACCATACAAGTAGTGTCTCCAAATCTTGAGTGCAAACACCACTGCTGCAAGATCGAGGTCATGAGTTGGATAGTTCTTCTCATGCACCTTAAGCTATCTAGAAGCATAAGCTATAACCTTATCTCATTGCATCAACACACAACCTAGGCCAACCCTGGATGCATCACAATATATAACATAGCCATCTGAACCCTCTGGTAGAGTCAAAACAGTAGCTGTAGTCAACCTGGTTTTCAGTTTTGCGAAGCTTTTTTTCACAGTCATCTTACCATCGAAACTTGACCATATTCTGAGTCAACCTAGTCAATGGTGAGGCTATGGATGAAAATCCTTCCACGAACCGTCTGTAATAGCCTGCTAGACCCAAGAAACTTCTGATATCTGTAGCAGAGGTAGGTCTGGGCCATTGTTTCACTGTTTCAATTTTCTGAGAATCCACTTCACTAGATACTATATGCCCAAGGAAAGCAACATATTGTAACCAAAACTCACATTTGCTAAACTTAGTGAATAATTGGCAATATTTGAGAGTTTGCAGGACAACCCTCAAATGACTCACATGTTCTTCCTCATTCCTAGTGTAAATGAGGATAGTATCAATAAGGACGATAACGAACAAGTCCAAGTACTGCTTGAATACTCTATTCATCAAATCCATGAAAGCTGCAGGAGCATTAGTTAGTCCAAATGACATGACTACAAATTCATAATGTCCATACCGAGTTATGAAGGCTGTCTTTGAAATGTCTCTATCTCTGACTTTAAGCTGATGATAACCCGATCTGAGGTCTATCTTTGAGAAATGACTAGCACCCTGATGTTGGTCAAACAAGTCATCAATCCTGGGGATGGGATACTTATTCTTGATAGTGACCTTGTTCAACTGCCTATAGGCAATGCATATTCTAAGAGAACCATCTTTCTTCTTTACGAACAACACTGGTACACCCCATGGTGAAATACTAGGTCTGATGAAGCCCTTATCTAGAAGGTCTTTCAACTGCTTGTTCAATTCCTTAAGATTAACTAGAGCCATTTTGTAAGGAGGAATAAAAATAGGCTGGGTATCTGGAAGGAGATCAATTCCAAAGTCGATTTCCCTTTCAGGAGGAACTCCGGGAAGATCTTCTGGAAACACTTCTGGGAAATCATTAACCACTGGAACTGACTCAAGAGTTGGGGTTTCAGAGCTTGAATCTTTAACCCAAACTAGATGATAGAGATAACCTTTAGAAATTATCTTTCTAGCCTTAAGGTAAGAAATGAATCGACCTATAGACGCTAAGCTACTACCCTTCCATTCTAAGATTGGTTCGTCTGGAAACTGAAAACAAACAATCCTAGTTTTACAATCGACAGAGGCATAACATGAATGTAACCAATCCATGCCTTGAATGACACCGAAGTCTAACATTTCTAACTCTACAGGATCTGTTGATGTGACTTTCTGAGATACTGTGACAGGGCAATTTTTGTATACTCGTCAAGTTATAACTGGGTCACCGACTGGATTAGAGACTGAGAAGGGTTCTGAGAGAGTTTCTGGACTAACACTAAACTTGACTGCTATGTATGGAGTTACAAAGGAAAGAGTAGCCCCTGGATCTTTCCACTGAGTGTACCATATGTGAGCCACATCCTTAAGCTGGTAGGATGTCAACTCAACCCTACCATTACAAGTCACTTGTATCACTCCAAAGATTTCTTAACCTCATCAATGAACTTCTGTGGGTCCTCACCAACTTGCAACCCTAAAATCTCAGGCGGATTCATCCTAACAAAATCTCAAACTCTAGATGCCACTGATCCATTATTTCGATTAGTAGGAACTGGAACCTGCTGATTGTTCTGGTTGGTCATACTCTGAGCCAAAAACTGAATTGGCATTCTGAAATTCTGCATTCGAAACTTCCTGATCTGGGACTAGAGGAACTACTATAGCATTGTGTGCATTAGCATTCCTTGCGTAAGCTCTATTAGGAGGCATGATCTTAAGCGCATAACGATGGATTAGAAAGGAGATCATACCAACACACGATAAGAATATCAAGAAAGTGAAGTTTTCCTAAAACACTTCATAGCCTCCCTCTCATTAGATGTGGTGCACTTCACACCCATGAAAAGGACTCTACTTAGGGCGTCTTTTCAAACATCCTAGGACACTTAAACCTAATGCTCTAATACCAAGTTTGTCACGCCCTGAGCTACCCCTAAGACGCGGACACGGAACCTAGGATCACGAGTGACCCAAAGCTAACCCTGCTGGCATAACATGAGCATACTAATAGTAAATTGAAGTAATAAATACTGTGTGGAAGCTAATCATGAGATAAATATGAAATGATGGGAATGGCCATATATTAAAACTCGATATATGATAACTCAGAGTTTATAAAAAATTGGAAGGTCAAACTCAAATGCTAAAGTTGAATCTAACTATGTCTGAAAATAGCCTCTAACTGACTAGAAGTGTTGGGACATGCCCCAGCTAAGTCAAGCAAAACTGAAACTAAAAGACTGAAATAATGAAAGGATAACATGATTGTTGTCCTGAAGAATGAGGACTCACCACTGATACTGTTGAACTGTAGATCAAAAACCGATCTAAACGTGATTGGATACTAAGAACCTGAACCTACATCACGTGAAGATGTAGCGCAGAGTATGCGTCAATACTTAAAAGGTACTGGGCATGCAAAATAGAATCAAGCTTAAATAACATCATAACTGAATAGAGAAAATAAGCAATGATATAATCTGAACATGATATAGATGCTAAATACTGAACTATCTTAATGCAAACACCAAGTTCATAACATGCTGAAACTGAAATACTGAATGTACTGATAACTGGTCAATGCAATAGAGTCTGACTGAACTGTGGGAGCTACTAATAACTGACAATAAAACCACATGAGATAAGTGTGGAGTCCGATGTATACGCCCCATCGAGAAGACCCAATATACCCGACCAAAAGTATAGAGGCATGCTTGCGTGATCACTAAAATAATTCCCACAGAGGGGACTTACAACCTACGTGGCTCGTAATTCTGGGACTATTCGGGTGCGCTGAACCCTAGTCCAACTCGGTATTATGCTACTTCCAAGATATTACGTGATTAACACATTATTACTGAATTTTTGTATTATACTGGATAGCTCAAACTGACATGCAAACTGAGAATGCAACATTAAACTGATATTGATGCATTAATAACTGAGGCATGTATAACTGAATAACTGAAATATTTGGCCTAGCATGTGTAATCAAGAATTACATAGCTAGGGTTCTGAAATTAATGGAAGAAATGAAGTAATAACATGATAATCTAATTTGGAACATTTAAATAACAAATTCATGATAATTTGTTGAAGTTCTAGAAACCCTAGGTCTAAATAATAATAAGGGAATCAAGAATCTGACTGAATTCTAGGGACCTAATGGGCGAAAGGAACCCGATAGTGAAATCCTACATACCTGGTGATGAATTCCACAGAGAAATATTTCGATTTTGGGGCTGGAACTGATGGAATCTTGTTGTGTTCTTGAACTATGGTTCTTGACTTCTTTCTCCTCTTAGAATTCTAATTTTTCTAAGTTTTGATGAATGATCTAACTTCGGTAAGTTCTAGTTATATTTCTAGGCTAACACTAACCAAAACCACGTAGTTTAGGGTTAAAACGACATAGTTTAGGGCTCCAATGCATAAGGAAAAGACCAAAAGACCCCTGACTTAAAATCTACTGAAGCGACCTACGGACTGATCGATGATCCATCGATGGATCCACGATCCGTCCTGTTAGTCCGTCAATAACTTCAGAGACTAGGTTTTAAGGGTCTCAACCTACGGACTGATCGACGATCCGTCGATAGATCCACGATCCGTCATGTCAGTACGTCGATCGACTTCAGATACCAGGTTCTGAGGGGCCCCACATACGGACTGATCGACGATCCATGATCCGTCATGTAAGTCCATAAAACATGCCTTAAAATGGGTTTTGTTTGAGTTTCTGGGGAGGGTTGCAAATGCAAACCACGGACCACCAACATGGGCCGTGGGACACCCTACGGTCCGTGGGTGGCAACCATGGGTTGCACCTGCAACTTCTGGAAATCTGCATTAAGTTCTGTTTTCGGATACGGGGTCTTACACTATAAATAGTAGGAAAGAGAGAGAAAATGGATTCATAGTTTGTATCAATTTTTTGTATGAGATTATGGAGAATTAGTTTTTTAACCTTTGAAGAAATAGTCTTAGTTTTTAGGTTTTAAAATACACCCTTGAATGGGTAATTGAGAGTTGAAATCAAAGTTGTTGATTCATCCATTGTTGCTATCATGATGAGTGGCTAAAATCCCAACTCTAGGGGTGCAATTATAGGGTTGGGTGTTGATTTAATGTAGTGAATACTGTGTTTTTCTCTATTTTATTGCTATACATTCATTGCTTTGACCTAATTAGCATGACGTTAATTCATGGGTTAATAATATTCTCTTCGTTCGATGCTCGAAATAGATCATTTGAATGAATAATTAGTTGAATGTGTTGAATTGAAGTTTGATTTATATGGCTTGTTCGAAAGAGAGTTTATGGTTCATCTCTAATTGCACAAATCTACTCGAAAGAAAGATTTATGTAAGGTAATAGGTTGATTTGTAATTCACATAGATGAGATCGAAAAGGGGTTCTATGATATGGTTCTATGAGATCAAAAGAAGACTAGTGTTATTGAAGATTACCCAGCCTATTAATGATTATATAGTATTATTGAGCAACACAAGTACCCCAACGTGACATCCGTACCAATCCATGCAACCCTAGATTATTCTTTACTTGCTTGAATTTCTAATCTTAGTTTAATTTTGATACTTGATACTTCAAACCTTTTTATTATATTTGGTGGAATCATCCACTCTTTAATTTTGTTCTAAAGTGCTACAATGAATAGATTAGTATTCTTAATTTCCTAATTGAATTCTTATCCTTACACTATTCCTTGTGGGATTCTATTAGACTCTTTGTTGGGTATTTTTATTTCAAATGAACGGCTAATCCTTTAATCGTTTTTAGGGTAATATGAGCTTTATCAAAAATGCCGCTGCTGCCGGGGAATGGTAGCCAAGAATTCAATTACTGAAGTTGCTTTGTAAGCTTGTTGAGTTGTTTTTTATTGTTGTTTGGTGTTGTTGTATTTCCTATTTATCATATCATATCATATATTACTAAAAGTGGAAAGCTCCAAAGTGCAAAGTTGGATTACCATTTTACCCCTACACTATATAAAAATATTATAAATTATATATATTAATTAATTATTAATCCAACTCAAAAGTTATTTTTTATTTATCAATTATAAGTTATGTCTCTTCAATGGTTCAATCCCATCTTCCAACAACCATACAACTTCAGCTATTTAAATCGTATATTATTTTCTATTTTCAAAGAATTATTTAGTTAGTTTTCCGTATTAAATTAAATATTTTATGTTTTCAAAGTATTTAGTTTGTTTTCTGTATTAAATTAAATATTTTCTGTTTTCTAATCATTTAACTAATTGAATGGTATAACTAATGCATAGACTCTTCAGATTTGGAATATGAATAGTTATTTTCATTTTCTATATATATATATTGTAAATTAAATATCATTTTTTAATTCTAATCCTTTTATAGTTTTCTCTTGTATTTGCTTAGCCCTTCTGTTTGCTAATTACTAAGTTTTATTTATTTTTCTTTGCTTCAGATCTTAACTTGCAATTGTGAACTATTCCCTTCTCCATCGCATCATCAGGTACATAATAGATATGAGAGTCATAACATTGGAATTATGCTTAGTCATGAAGAAGGTAAACATGCATTAGGTGAATTCACTAGGAATCTTTTTAGTTTGTTAAGATGCGTCTCATTAGGAAATATAGAGAACTTGTATTGTTTGAGATCCATAAATTAGTAGTAGATACTAGAATGAAATGGGTCAAATAGAGTGAAATGAATAGTGAGAATGCATATGCCGACTCTAAGAAGCATGTAATTGAGGTATGGTTGTAATGGGATTAAAAAGAGTAATAGAAGTAGATGGATCGTTGTAGCCGATAAGTAACTGCTAACAAACTGATATACAAACATTATGAGTTTTGTCATCTATACTAGATTGTTACATGCTATAGGGTTTGACCAAATGATGATAGAAGCTTTCACTAGAAAACAAAGTAAAGCTTAATGTTGACCAAACAACATGATTTGAACTTACATGTTTGGGTCTAGTAATCTCAAATTGGGCTTTGGACTGTCATCACATATACACATAGCATATGCATAATCATAAACAAGGATTGTGCCATTGTCTTTAGAAAGTTGCACCACTTTAGTCAACTGCACCCTTGATGCTCCAAAATCATTATTTCAACCCTTTGTATTAAGCTCTAGCTTGTTTGTGAATATGGGTTGATTATGTTATATTTCGTAATACTATTATATTTAAACAATTTAGTTAATATTCTTATATAAAATTTACACATGAAGGATTCATAATCTTGAATAAAACAAATAAAGTTGTACATGCAATTATCTATACAAATAAATATGATTTTTTCAAGTGTACCACTTGAAATTGACAACGATACATTATCCATCTTAAAGAAGACATATATTAATCAATATTTATACATTATGAAATACAATTTTTATTCGGAAACAACATCTTGATATGTATGTAGATATAAGAAGGAGGAGACTATAGTTTCCTAAAAACAAGACACAAACTTTAAGATATGAAACACTTACAAACATAATCAACGTTACTTATGTGTACCTATGAACTATATGTTATTGAAATATTAAAAAAATAAGGAAAGTGCCACACTGAGTATAAGATATAGGAGAACTACATAAGAAAAATGTTATATCAATTTAATTGACTGTTTATAGCTACAAACAATAACCCTTTCCTAAATTTAGTCACTTATTACTCACATGTTTTACTATCATCTATATCATTTTAAAAAATTGTACTGATTAACATGGGCTACACGTGCAACGCACATGTACAGAAACTAGTAGGTATAAACATGAGTGATAATGGTAGTGACGACGCTAGTCACAATGGATAACATGATCAGTTGGTTGACTTCAATGGCATGCACATGAATATCGTTGAGATGAATGGAGCAGTCAGATTACTTCCTACAACAAGGAAAGCAATGTACCAGAACAATGCCACAACTACTCCAAATGAGAAGAATGTTCGGGGGCTTAGCTTATAAGGATCTTCATGATCACCTTCGAAACTTTATGGATATTTGTGGGTTGTACATCTTCAAGAATATCTCACAAGAATCTATTCGACTACGATTATTCCCATTACCCTTGATGGGGTAAGCTACTAGATGATTGGCTGAGTTGATGAATGATTCTATCACTTCTTGGGAGGATTTAATTAAAGCATTCTTAGGGAGATTCATTGCTCCATTGAAAATGGTCAAACTTAGGGACAACATCTAGAACATTAAAAGATTGGAAGGAAATATTGTAACACCTCAAAATTTAGAAATATAAAGAAGGTCAAAGAGGACTACTAGTTCAAGTCTACGAGACTAGTCTATGGTTCGTAGGAAGTTCTATGGTCGGAGACCAGTCTCATAGGAAGTGGGAAAGTGATTTGGAAATCAAGTCCAGTAACTAATTCTACGATTGACCAAGATGGTATGGCGAATGGACTAAGGACCGTAGGAAGGTCCCATGGAAGGGTCCCAGACTTAGTAAAGTTTTGAGTTGAAATTGAGGTCTACGGATGAGTTCTACGGACCATAGAAATTTAACGGTCCGTAGAAATGGGTCATAGGATTTTCCCCAAGATGTAGGCCCTAGTTGTTCGACTTACAATTGACAATATGGTCCGTACGAATTTCTATGGTCCATAGGTTGCAATCATAGGGTCAGCCGTTAGTTATTTTAAAAGTTTATTTGTGACATTCCCTATGCACCAAAATTTTATACTACGTCGTCTTGCCTATAAATAAGCCCCTAGGACTAATTTTACCCCTAAATCTACCCATTCTCCAAAAATTTCAAAAGTTCCTCTCCAAGGTTTTCTATCCAAGGCTCTGATGGAATTTCTAGGGGTTTTTAAGTCTTCAATGTTTCTTCATTAATTGCTTGTGGGCTTTGAGATTGAGGTATGTAGGGAGTTCATCAATGGGTCCATTCACCCATTGAGTCCCCAATGATTCTCCAACTCCCCAATTCAATTTCCCTAAGTTGGTTAGGCTTTTATTCAATTCCCTGTAGGTTCTATATGTATGGATTTAAATTATTTGATTTAGATTATATTATGATTATTTAAATTCAATTACATAGCTTTCCAATCAATTCCATACGAACCCATGCACTAATGATTTTTTTGACTATGAATCCAGAATGCATAAATTTGAAGAAAACTATGAATTAATGAATGATGCTTGTATGAACGTATGCATGCTTTATTTTCACGACCCAAACTACACCGTAGACGTGACATGGCATACAAAACCTAAAGAGACCTTACACAAGCCACTTAGCATACATCATACAAGATAATAGAATTTAAAGAGTTCAAAAGTTAGCATTTCATATTTCAGAAGAGCTTTTGAATAAAAAAAGAAGTCTAACATTTGTCTCAATAAGCATCTAATACATCATAATGAAAGTGATTGGGATGTAACCCATACATCATATACAAAGTCTCCATGGAAAAGTACAATTAAGGTACTAATCCAAGCTATAAACATCATAGGGTAGCTCCTTAGACCACGCGTGAGAAAACCTTTCACCAGCTATGATCTTTTCAAAATAGGTTTTTGAGACTCATAGTCATTAACTTCATGCTAGAAGTGTCCTACTACTAACCAAAATAGTTTTGAAAGCATGATAAATAATCATTGATGGTATATCCGATTACCATACTAATCAAGACCCAATTTTGGAAAACATCCCGAAAAGCATTGAGGAAAAGTCCAGATGTCATTTATGTCATGTAGCCAAGCTTCATAGAACATAGAAATATCTTCATATATAATCTTACTTGAGTCATAAACATTGCTTTCATAAAAAATATATTCATAGATTCAAGCTTCTTCATAAAATCATGTAAGTTAAGGTTCATAGTTAAAACTCATAGATCAATGCATGGGTTCACATGAAATTAGTTGAAAAGCATGTAATTAAGTCCAAATCATCAAAATAAGATTATAATAAAGCAATTGAATCCATACAAATAGAACCAATGAGGAATTGAGTAAAAATGTAATCAAATCTTGGATAATTGAATTGGAGAATTGAAGAAACTCTGGGTGCTCAATGGATGATTAGAACCCATTTATGAGCTCCATACATACCTTGATTGAATCCCTAAGTAATAATGAGAAAGGATACTTGAACTTGAAGAATCATAGCTTCTTCTTCCTTGATCTAGAGAGAAGAGTTTTTTTTTTGGAGAAACCATTGGAGAGACTTTAGGAATTTGAGAGAATGAATAAGTTGGGGGAAATTTCTAGGGGTTAAGGGTATTTATAGGGTTTAGATTTAGGGGGTAAAATGACGTAGTATTGGGTTAGAGTAATTAGGAAAATATCCAAAAGCCCTTAAAATAAAAATGTCAAGCCTCAGCTATGGTTCAGACCTATAGTCAATAGGTTCTAGTACGGACCGTCCTGGTCAACCGTAGGTAAGGTTCAGAGACTTGAATTTGGACTATCCATCGATGGGCCCGTGTACATTTGGTAGATCTATCTACGGACTATACATGGCCACCGTTGGTCCTAAAAAAGTTCCCAAAAGTTTTTGTTCATTTCCATTGTACCTACGGATGCCATCTACGGTTAGTAGATGCTTCTACGAACCGTAGGTGGGAGATACATGTCACACCTGCAACCTAAGTACTGCAATTTTCATTCCTTTAAATTTAGAGGTTTTACAATATCTTGCCTATGGAACATTGGTCCTCAAATGGGACTCAAGCTAGCATGAATAGAGTAGGAGAGAAACTAACAACCCAACATGAATGCAATTTCATCAAAATGCACATAATCAATGAAGAATATTAACTTCAACATAAAAAATACTTTTAAAACATCTTTTCTTAACTTATTTGCGAAGCTAATTCAACTGAACATCACCATGAAGCAATCAATGGAGCTAAATCAAAATCTCAAAAATCTGATTTTTCATGAGCATGCATGCATGTCGAAAAATGAGAATGATTACGAATGAAAGAATCCTAAAAAGTGAACAGGAGGGGGTTAATCCTCAAACTATACCCGAAGATGAAGGAAAGAGATAGGGTTACTAAGACATCACACCGTCTCCAGCCTTTCACATACCATCCCAAAGCATGGAAGATTTCACATAATTTAATTAGTACCTCACACATACCAACCATGAAACAATCACCATCTTTCCCTTGGGAGTAAACCTCACTAGTCTTTTGAATCCATCTCCCTCAATCCAAGCATAGCACCTAAATCTTAACAACCACAGAACCATTGATACAAGTAAACACTTAAGGAAGTTCCACCAAGATTTCAAGGTCAACTTCAAACACATTTACCACACATGGTGTCTTATAATATACAATGAAACACCCAACATTACGCAATGCATAACCACAAGCTAAAAGATCATAACTTACCAATTACTGGATCTGGGGAACCCTCGTGATTTTTTCGAGTTTGATTTTGCCTACCATCCCTTCCATTAGAAGTAATAAATGGGAAATCTCTCATCTTGTGACCATTCTTTCCACACCCAAAGCATGTATTTGAACCGGCTAGACACTCATCCCTATGTCTTCTTCCACACTCCCGACACTTGGGTACCATTTGGTCACTAGAATCATTACCTTGAGAACGATTACCTCTATTGCACCTTGAATGTAAGAAATCACCATTTTCCCTTCTTGTCCTCTTTCAATCCCTAGTTTTCTCCTTTTCTATTTGTTGTACCTGAACCATCAAATGGGATACATCCATCTCTTTAACAAGCATGGTATTTAAGAATTCTTTGACCATCAAGTCGGAAGCACCCGACACAAACTTACTCATCCTTTCCCTTTAATCACAACCATAGTAGTTTGAGCGTATTTGGACAATTGGATGAATTTCAAAGCATACTTCTTCGCACATATATTCCCTTGATGAAGATTAATGAACTCAAGTACCTTTGCCTCCCTTATCTCAAGAGGAAAGCAACCTTAAATATCTCCCAACCAATCGAACTCGCATCTATTGCCCTTTGTTCCTTCCATTGGTTAAACCAAATTGCTCTCTTATGTTTATAAGCGGCCAATTCTGCCTTTTCAACTAAGTGATACCCATGATTCTCACTATCCTATAAACCTCATAAATTAAATCTTGAGGATCTTCCTCAACTTTAGACCCGTGAAATTCTTGAGGATTCATTCTAGTAAAGTTCCTCACCCTTGTTGCCACCGTACCCATCCTTGGGTTCATTGGATCCAAAACCTTTCTATTTTCTTGAGCCATCAAAGATTGGGCCAATGCATGAAATACGGCTCAAAACTCATCGTTGGTCACTTTCTCGACAAAAGGGTTGACCGATACTTGGGGAATCTTGGGCTCCACATTTTCACGAACATTCCTTCTCACAAGATTCCTTCATGGAGGCATATTCCAAAAAGCATAAATAGGGATTACGAAAGGATGAACAATGGAGAGATAAACTCTATGGCATGACTTTTTAGTAAAGGAAGAAGTGGAGTTTCCCAAAGATCTTATAACCTCTCATTCATAAATGTGGAGCCCTTCACAATTATGAACTAGAATATATTCGACGTGGCTTATGAGACATCCTAGAACCTTTCTAAACCTAGTGCTCTCAAAACCAAATTTGTCACAGTCGAAAGTACACCCTAGATTTAACATGGCATATAAGACCCCAGAGGACTTACACAATCCACTTAGCAAACATCATACAATATAATAAAATTTGAAGAGTTCAAAAGATAGCATTTCATATTTCAAAAGAGTTGTAGAATCAAAGCAGAAGTCTAACATTTGTCTCAATAGGCTATCTAATACATCATAAGGAAAGAGATTGGGACGTAACTAATACATCACATACAAAGTCTAAAAAATAGATATGACATAAAGGTAAAAAAGTGACATCGTCCTCGAAGTATGAGGGGTTACCAGACCTTCAAATCTCTAATGCAATCATTTAGCCACGAACGGAAGGATAAGAATTGTCAGGCCATACATTAGTGAAACAATGTAGGCACAAGTATGCATTAGTAGATAGATTGTACTAAGTATGAGGCGAATGCAATAAATCATAAGATGTGATCATAAAGGGAGATAATAAAAAAACATGAAATGCATGACCAAATTAAGACATAGTAAAATCATAAATCAAGAACATGGAAATTTATCTTTAAATCATAAAAGGAAGGTTAATAAAATATTAGTAATTAACTTAGTTCATTTTGTGGGAATTTTACCATTAACTGACATATAGACCATGCGAGTTATAACAGGGAATCTAGTGTCTACCCCCACACCAAAAAGGGGTGTCCTCAGTTACCAAGGTAAAAATCATAAATTTGAGCTAAAGTGGATCCACTAGCTAATGTCTATCTAAGCCAATCATCCTATGGTGGAACATAGTTATGGGATAAGGAGATTGCTACTAGAGACCTGGCCTCAACCTACGGAAAGCTTCCATCTCAATATCCTCCTGGGGCTAAGCATAAATCCCATGAAATAGTCATTAATATTATTCATTGTTATCATCCATGGAAAAGTACAATTAAGATACTAATCCAAGCTAGAAACATCATATGGTAGCTCCTTAGACCATGCGTGAGAAAACATTTCATCATCCATGATCTTTTCATAATAGGCCCATAATCGTTAACTGTATGCTAGAAGTGCCTTACTACTAATGGAAATAGTTTTGAAAGCATGAACTATAATCATTGATGGCATATCCAAATACCACACTAATCAAGACCTAATTTAGGAAAATAGCCCAAAAAGCATTGAAGGCAAATTTAGATGTCATTCATGTCATGTGGCCAAGCTTCATAGAATATATAGATACGTTCATCTATAATCTTACTTGAGTCATAAACACTGCTTTCATAAAAACAAGCATAATTTCATAAAAATATATTCATAGATTCAAGAGTCTTCATAAATTCATGTAAGCTAGGGTTCATAGTCAAAATTCACAGATCAATGCATGCATTCACATGGAATTAGTTGAAAAACATGTAATTAAGTTCAAATAGATCCCATGAGGAATTGAGTGAAAACCTAATCAAGTCTTGGGAAATTGAATTGGAGAATTGAAGAAACTTTGGGGGATTAATGGGTGATTGAAACCCATTGATTAAATCCGTACGTACCTTGATTTAATCCCTAAGCAATGATGAAGAAATGAGACTTGAATTTGAAGAACTCTAGCTTCTTCTTCCTTGATCTAGAGAGAAGATTTGTTTTTTGGAGAAAACATTGGAGAGACTTTAGGAATTTGAGTGAATGAATAAATTGGGGGAAATTTCTAAGGATGAAGGGTATTTATAGGGTTTAGATTAAGGGGTAAAATGGCGTAGTATTGGGTTTGAATAATTAGGAAAAGACCCAAAAGCTCTTAAAATAAAACTGTTGAGCCTTACCTATGATTTGACCTACGGTCCATAGGTCCTACTACGGATTGTGTTGGTCGGTCGTAGGTAATGTTCAAGGACATGAATTTGGACCATCCAATGGGGCCCATGTACAGTTGTTAGGTATACCTACGAACCGTACATGGCCACCGTAGGTCCTAAAAATTTCCCCAATTTTTTTTGTTCATTTCCATTGTACCTATGGATGCAATCTACGGTAAGTAGATGCTTCTGTAGGTAGGAGCCGTAGGTCACACTTGCAACCAAAAAACAACATTGTTTTTCATTCCTTTAAATTCTTAGGTGTTACATTTATGAAAAAGGATTATTTATGATCTTGGTTGCTTTAATATTAATATAAATTAAGTGGTGAAAGGTTCTCACATTAAGGGATCATGGTTTGGTGAAAGGATTTCTCACTCATGCATGATTCAAGATTTAAGGAGCTATTCAATGATGTTTTTAGCTTGGATTAGTAACTTAATTGTGTTTTCCACGGATGATGATATGCTTATATTTATAAACAATTCCATTGGGATTTTACATAACACCGAGAGTATATTGAGATGGAGGCTCTCCCGTTAGTAGTGGTTGACTCTCTAGTAGCAATCTCCTTGTCCCTAACAATGTGCCCCCTAGGCTGTCTTAAGTCTCACAGCTATTGGATCCACACAAGCTAGAAGTTAAAGTCCTTTCCTTGGAAACTAGGGACATCTTTTTTCGGTGGGAAAGCAAGACACCATATTTCATGTTATAGCTCACATTGTCTATATCAGTTAATAGTAAATACCCGACAAAATGAACTAAATGATTCCTAAATGTTGTAAGAAGTTTTCTTTATGAATTCAAGATGAACTGACCATGTTCATGATCTACGGTCCTTCTTAAATGTTGTTACTATGTTTATCTTGGTCAAACATTTCATGTTTTCGATTATATCCCTTTTTTATCATGTTTACGTTTTTATGTATATCCCTCATTCTTATAACATTCCATGTACTAATGTATACTTGTGTCTACATTATTTTACTAATATAGGGCTTGATGACTCTTCTCCCACCATTCGTGGCTATTTTATCACTCTAAAGATTTGAATACTCTGTGAGTTCTCATACTATGAGGACAGTGTAACCTTTATTGCTTTCTTAAGTATCTTAAACTCGGATGTTGTACGTGGTGTACGAGTTACGTTTCGACCACTCCTCTTGATGTAATAGATGGCTTGTCCAGACTATGTCAGACTTCTACTTTTAAATTTCAAACTCTTTTATTCGTATGAGACTCTTTCCTTTTAACTATTATATTGTGTATATGTCTGTCAAGTGGCTTATGTAGGGTCCCTCGGTGTCTCACCCGCCATGTCTCGCCTAAGGTGTACTTTGGGTCATGACAACTGACCATCGTGAATGCGAAGGTTAGAACTCTCAATCGCAATGACAAAAGAAGGTCAACTCAGTCAACCCTTCATCGCTATCACGAACAAGGGCCACGCGGCCATGATGCATAAGGGATCAGGTCCTCGAAAACGTGACCAAGGGCCCCTGAACACTAAGGGTAAATTTACCTACAACAGCTGATGCACATCAGCTGGTTTTGGCAAGTTTTAAATCTCCGGTGGAGTGTTCAGTATTTGTTTGGAACCCCGTGCACTCAAATGAGATATGTTACCCTACAAAATTCATTATTCCAGACTCAATGGAGTAGTTTTAACTTCCATACGAGGTCATCTTGGCAAAAAGTGGGTCCCACACCCAAACTCTATTTTAAGCCAAAATCCACAGAGGGCTTGAAATCGGCCCGAGTGCCTTAGGATCTGCAGAAGGGTAGTTCTAAACAAAATTCAATATTTTAAAGCTAACCGTGCTAACGGTATTTTAATCCATGCCAACCATTCCACTAGCCTAATATTACCCTGTCGGAGCTGATGAAACCATCAGAATTGCATTCTAATGTCGCCTTCCAGAACCTTTGATCAAAATCAACCGTTCAAGGTTCAAAAAAACTCCAAAACACATAAATTCCTATAAAAAACAAAAGCACAATTATGGGACCAAATTTTCAGTCCCCCTAAGTCATAAATGACTTGGGTCACTATAGGAACACTCTAAACGACGAGCAAAAGGCATCAACAAAGAAATGACCTAGATGGTCATTACACAGAGTTGGTGAGTACCCTTGTTTTAACTGGAAATGATATGATAATGGGTCTATAAAGGATAGGATTAATTGTTCGAGGATGTAAAGAGGTTTTTAAGTGTGAGATGGTGATCAAGAGTGAAATCACGCATTCAAACACCATAGCTTACCCCATGTTTTAGCCACATTTTGAGTGTATGCTCTCTATGGGATTCGACCTCAACCTAGTTGGGTTACTATATTTTTAAATCGACAATATAGAAATTGAATTTTGAGTTCTAGTTGGTTTGATTTTACTTTTTTTAAAAAAAAATTGATAATATTTGGTAAATATATATTTAAATTCAAAAGCACCATGTTTTGCCTATAAACTTTGTTGTAACCTCAATGATATACAAGGGTTGTTTCTTCAAAGAAAGAAAGCAATGAAGCGGAATGGATTATTCTTTGGTTAGTTAAAAGATAAGGATTACCTGCGTTGTGCTTCCTCCGCCATTGTAACAACCCTTTCTATCTCAGCAATAATAGCTTTTGCCTATGCGATTGCAGCTTCTGCTTCTGCCATTGCTTGTGCATTAAGCTCCTGCTGTGGCTGCCTTGGAATCTCTTCCGACTTCCAAACTTTGCTTTCTCCCATTTTGAATCGAAAACCCATCCTAAATTAAAAATACAACAAGATTTGCGACAAAAAAATTAGAGAACAAGTTACAAGGGGTTTGATGGTTTTTTTACAACAAAGTTACATGAGATTAATTTGAGAAATAGCCACCTAATTTCTTTTTTATTTAATTTTTAGGTTTAGGGTTAGAAAAAGTGGGGTTGGGTTGTGGGGTCTTGTACCTTTTCATCACTTTGAAAACATCGGGGATAAAAATACGAGTATATAAAATATCATTTTCATCCCAACACTTCAACATGAAGTAAAATCATCCCTCTAATATTATATTATTTTACTTCTTTGAATTGCCATATTAACAATTTCTTTTTCGATTGTTGGAGTAACTAGCAGCTTTGTTGCAATGTATAGAATTGGTGCCTAATTACTCAATGATTAATTACTGACCAGAGGCATTATGTCATATTGCTTTAGGAATGTTGCAGTAAACGTTAGCAATGGTCATATAGTAACATCTGCATGTTAGTGCATTTGTTGTCCATCACCATTACTTCTCCATTATTCCTTGTAACCTATGTAACTCCTAGGCCATTTATATTTTCTATTTACTACATCATTACCATCCTATCAATTGGTAGGAAGACTTCCTCAACTATAAATAGTGGTAGTGTTCATTTGTTTTATACACAAGAAAATATAGAGTGCATAAAGTTTGTCAAAAAAAGAGTTCTTATTAGTTGAAGGGAGTTATTTTTTTTGTAGAGCTTTGGACTCAACTCTTGTCCAGAGTTGTTGAGTTATATTTTGTGATTAGGCTATTGTATCCTTCAGGGGACAAGTCAAGAAAGACTATTGCTGGACCGGTGAAAAACATTTGCTGCAGTGGGCTTGAATCTCCTTAAAGATAGCAAGATGTACGCGCCTTTGCCGGAAGAGACTTTTATTTCTTCATTTTATTTTTCAATTGTAATCTTGTAATTTTGTTATTTTGTAATTTTTCACTAACAATTTTAAGGAAATTCATAATGGCTACAATTGAAAAAACCGCGGATGTCAAGATGGGAGACTTTAACAGGCCATTTCAGTTCAATGGTAACTATTTCAAGAGATGAAACAGTAAAGTACCTTTCTACTTAAGTCTTCTCAATGTTTCTTATGTGTTAACTGAGAAGAATCCTAATAAAGTAGACATCACCTCTATGAATGATGATGAAATTATTTCTCATCTAGGGAAAGTGGAAAAGTACGATGGTGATTCCTATAAGTGTCGGTATTATATTCTTAATTGTCTATCTGATAATTTTTATGATTATTATGATAGAACCTACTCTAGTGCAAAGAAAATTTGGAAAATATTGCAGAGTAAGTATGATACCGAAGAGGCTGGTAGATTTTTTCGTTTCCAAATGGTGGACAACAAATCACTGGTAGACCAAGCTCAAGATTTTATAATGATTGTTGGAGAGCTAAGGTCTGAGGAGGTGAAGATTGGAGTTATCCTTTTTTTTGGCATAGTAGATAAACTTCCACCTTCTTGAAAGGAATTTCAAAAAGCTAAGCACCACAAACAAAAGGAAACCTCTCTTGAGACGTTGATAATGAAAATCCATATGGAAGAAGAGGAAAGGGGCCAAGATGCACTTTTACAACAAAACAGAGCAACATCACAACAAAGGTAAATTTAATTAGTTTAACTAATGCTAATCCTGAAACTCAGTAAAATACTTCTTTGAAGCCTAAGAAGAAAAAATTTAAGAAAAATAATGGTAGCCCTCCCAAGAAAAATAATGATGAAAATAACCAAGAACAAAATCAACAAGTTCAAAATAAGGGACCGTGCTTTGTTTGTGGCAAGAGTGGGCTTATTGCTCGATTTTGCAAATTCCGGAAACGTGGTCCAAAACCTTAGGCAAACGTTACCGAAGAACCTTTTGTGGTGGTGATTACCGACATAAACATGGTTGAGAATGTTGATGGATAGTGGGTTGATTTTGGTGCAAACTGTCATGTCTGTTATGACAAAGATTGATTTTAAAAATATACTCATTTTGAGGATCCCAAAACCATCATTCTTGGCGATTCTCATACAACTCAAGTGCTTGGAATAGGAGATGTCGAATTGTGTTTTACTTCTGGAAGGGTATTAACTTTGAAAGATGTCCTCTATACTCCTTCCATAAGGAAAAATTTGATGTCTAATTTTCTTCTTAATAAAGCAGGTTTTAAAGAGATTATTGAATCTAATCAATATGTAATTGTGAAGAAGGGTACTTTTGTGGAAAAGGGCTATGCTTGTGATGGAATGTTTAAACGGAATGTTGAAAAGAATAAAGTTTTTACTTCTGTTTATATGTCTTTTTCTACCAATTTTTGGCATGCTCGTTTGTGTCATATTAATAATTGTTATGTTGGAATCATGAGTATTTTAGGATTGATCCCTATGGTTAAAAAAAGTGTTGAAAATTGCGAGGCTTGTAGTAAAGTCAAAATCACTAAAAGGCCTCATTTTCAAGTTGAAAGAAAAACTGATTTGTTATAACTAGTTCATACTGATATTTGTGAACTCGGAGGAATTTTAACTCGTGGAGGTAATAGGAATTTTATCACTTTCATTGATGATTTTTCTAAGTTAACATATGTTTATAATAAAAGTGATGCTTTTGAAATTTTAAAACTTATCTCCATGAGGTTGAAAATCAGTTTGGAAGAAAAATAAAAAGAATTAGACGCAATAGAGGCCGTGAATATGAGTCAAATGAGTTTAATTCTTTTGTTAGATCATTGTGAATAATTCATGAAACTACTCCTACTTATTCTCCTTCATCTAATGGTGTAGCAGAAAGGAAAATTAGAACTTTGGTTGAATTGACTAATAATGTCATGCTTATTGAGTCACATGCACCTTTAACATTATGGGGTGAAGCTATTTTGACTGCTTGTTATGTGTTGAATCGTGTGCCTCAAAAAAGTCTAAATTGACACCTTTTGAATTCTGGAAAGGTCACAATCCAAGTTTGGGATATTTAAGAGTTTGAGGTTGTCTAGACTTCGTGAGGCTAATGGATCCCAAGATTACAAAGTTGGGTAAGAAAGTGACTACTTGTGCTTTTCTTGGTTATGCTTCAAATAGTACAACCTATAAAAAATTTAATCTTGAAGATAATGTTATAATTGAATCAGGTGATGCTATTTTTCATGAAAATGAATTCCCTTTTGATTAAAAAAATAGTGGGGGTCAAAGAATTGAACAAAGCATTTTGTCACTACCTAGTTCTTCTACTTCTACTTTGAAAAAATAAAGAAATTGATGATTTTGACTTAAGAAGAAGTAAAAGAGCTAGAGTAGAAAAAGATTTTGGTCCTGATTTTTATGTGTTTAATGTTGGAGATGAACCTCTCACTTTGAAAGAAGCATTATCTTCTAACGATTTTATTTGGAAAGAAGTTGTAAATGATGAAATGGAATTACTGATTTCTAATAAAACTTGGAAATAAGTTGATTTACCACCGGGTTGTAAAACAATTGGTTGAAAATGGGTCTTATGAAAAAAGTTAAAACCAGATGGATCTATCAATAAATATAAAGCTAGACTAGTTGCAAAAGGTTTTAAACAACTAGAAGGCCTAGAATGTTTTGATACTTTTTCACCGGTAACAAGAATTACATCCATAAGATTTTTAATTGCTATGGCTGTAATTTTTTATTTGCAACTTCATCAAATAGATAAAAAAAAATTGTTTCTTTAAATGGAGACCTAAATGAGAAAATTTATATTGATCAACCCGAGTATTTTGTTGAAACAGGCCAAGAAAACAAAGTATGTATACTTACTAAATTCCTATATGGCTTGAAACAAGCACAAAATCAATGGCATGAAAAGTTTGATTCCTGCATGATTGAAATGGTTTTAAAACAAATGAGTGTCATAAGTGCATATATCATAAGTCTTGAAATAATTCACATGTGATTATTTGCCTATATGTTGATGGTTTATTGATCTTTGGCTCTAACATGAATGTTATTGATGATGCTAAAAATATTCTTAGAAGCCAATTTGATAAGAAAGATTTTGGTGAGACAAATTATATTCTTGGAACAAAAATAACAAGAACATGTGAGGGAATTTCCTTGACCAGTCACATTATGTTGAGAAAATTTTGAAAAAATATAACTTTCTTGATTGCAAGCATGTTGTAACTCTTTTTTATCCAAGTGTTCACTTATTTCCTGTTGAAAGTGAAAATGATGTGATAAATCAAAGGAATATGCTAGCATAATTGGAAGTTTGAGATATGTGACTGATTGCACTAGGACTGATATTGCATATGGAGTAGTAGTACTTGGCAGATTTACAAGCAAGCTAGGTAATGAACATTGGCATGCTATAACAAGCGTTATGAGATATTTAATTGGAACAAAAAATGTGGTTTGTTCTATAAAAAAATATCATGTTGTACTTGAAGGCTTTTACGATGCAGATTGGAACACTTTATCAGGTGATACCTGTTCTACCACTAATTATGTCTTTACTTTAGGTGGTGGTGCTATTTGTTGGAGAAAAAAAAAGAAAACTATAATTGCTAACTCTACCATGGAGGCTGAACTAATTGCTTTAGCTTCATCTAGCGAGGATGCGAATTGGTTAAGAGAATTATTATTTCAAATACCTTATTTTGAAAAATCAATTCCTCTCATTTTAATTCGTTGTGATAGCACCGCTACGATTGTAGAGTTCAAAATTGCCATTACAACAGTAAATCCAGACCTATAAGGAGGAAACACAGTAATGTAAGATCGTATTTGACAAGTGATATCTTTAATGTCGATTGAGTAAAATCTTGTGATAATCTTGCAGATCCTCTTGCTAAGGACTTAACGATAGAAAAGGTCTGGGGCACATCGAGGGGGATGGGATTGAAGCCTATAGATCTTTGAGTCCTACATGAAGAAACCCAACCTGGGGACTAGAGATCCTATAACTAGAGATCATATAACCAGGTTCAAAGGGAAAAACTAATCATATGATGGCTTCTTGTGAAAAATGCACTATTTTTTATTCTCTCCCTATAATGTGAGTGCATTGTTTCCTGTAGTAATTTATGAAGGTTGAGTTTAGAAAACTCTAATGGCCTATTTGGAAGGACACCCTCATAATTAGATTTGGTGTAATTGGGTGTCATTACACTGTCTGTACTATTTGGTTGGACAGGTAATTACTTGGTTAATAGGTAGTTGGTGCAATTGGCAGGGGGTAATTACACTATCCAATTCACAGCCAGAGGTTGTGAATTGCTGGTAGTTACCAGCTGATTACTTTTAAATTTTTTAAAAACAAATTCTATGTTTTTTTTTTAAAAAAAAATTTTACTTCTATTATTTAAGTTCTTTTTTTATTTTTATTATTCTAAAAATTTCTAAAAGTTTTTTTTTTTAATTATTATATTTAATTTTCTTCTCATTCTCAACTTTACTTCATGTGATTCTACGCAATTTTTTTGTATTATCTATTTCTTTATGTCATGCTTATTTTCTCATTAGCATATATCTATTAGTATTCTAATTTTTAATGTTAAGTAAGGTTATAGACTTACGGTTTCTTTTAAAAAAATAAAAAAAAATCATATTTATGTATGCTATGTTGAAATTTGCGATTACAGTATTATATCAAATTTTTTGTTTTGAATTTATAACTTATGTTATATTTTCAGTTTTATTTGTTTCTAGTAATATTGAATTCACATTGCAAGTCATTTTTTAATCAGACCTGATAGATTATCAAACATGCATTACATGATGTTAGTAGAAACTTAATACTTTTAGTTTTTATGATCAATTCAATTGAAATATATTAATTTGAAAAAATATAAATCAATTATTTTTTCATAATATTATTTAAGAACATATGTTTATTAATTAATATATTTTCAAAAATAAATGTATCTTAAATATTTAATTTAATATCATTTATATAGTTTCTTATTTGTCTAGTATAAATTTTAAATAATTAATTTTTATTTTTAAAATTTAATATAATATATGATTGCAATTGTGCATCCAACAGAATATGTGTAATTACACTGTGGATCCAAACAGGACATGTGTAATTACAGTGTAATTATACTGTGGCAACCAAACAGGTCAGTGTAATTACAAGATTGTGTAATTACTAAGCTGGTAATTACTACCCTAGTAATTACACCAATTCCAATTACCAGGTGTCTTTCCAAACAGACCTTAAATGAAAAATTTTAGCCCGTATTAGTGGAGTGTTAAACTTACAGGAGCGCTCTCGATAGATATCACCTATCTGAGTGTGGAAGTACGTCGCTTCCTATGAGAATTGTGCTTATTCTCAAAAGCATTCATGAAACCGCGATAGCACAGGGTCGTAACGTGCTGGCTTTGAAAGCTCATGTCAACACGTTGATTATTGTGTGTGACTAGTGATATTTTATTTCCCTTAAGCAGTCATAGTTCAAGTCTGAGACCACTACGACTCTGGAATAAAAGTTATTGTTTCACTAAGTGGAGGTTCAATGCAGATCACACCTTCATTATGCATAATAGTCTTCCTTTAGCTAATATAATCTCTTGTCTAATATTTAAATGAGTGGGGGATTGTTAGTGTAGGCATTTTAATATTATATTATTTTAGTTCTTTAAATTGCCACATTAACAATTTCTTTTTTGATTGTAGGAGTAACTAGCAGCATTGTTGCAATATATAGCATTGGTGCCTAATTACTCAATGGTCAATTAATGACCAGACGCATTATGGCGTATTGCTTTGTGAACGTTGCAGTGAACGTTCGCAAAGGAACGTTGGCAAAGGTCATATTGTAACATCTGCACGTTAGTTCATTTGTTGCCCTTCACCATTACTTCTCCATTATTCCTTGTAACCTAAGTAACTCCTAGAACATTTATCTTTTCTATTTACTACACCATTATCTTCCTATCAATTGGTAGGAAGACTTCCTCAACTATAAATAGTGGTAGTTTTCATTTGTTTTATACAAAAGAAAATATAGTTCATAAAGTTTGTCAAAAAAAAAGTTCTTATTAGTTGAAGGGAGGTAGTTTTTTTTGGGGAGCTTTATATTCAACTCTTGTCCAGAGTTGTTGAGTTATATTTTGGGATTAAGTTGTTTTATCCTGGAGGGGACAAGTCAAGAAGGACTACTGTTGGACCGGTGAAAATCATATGCTGCAGTGGGCTTTAATCTCCTTAAAGAGAGCGAGTTAATCGTGCCTCAGCCAGAAGAGATTTTTATTTCTTCATTTTATTTTTCAATTGTAATCTTCTAATTCTGTTATTTTGTAATATTTTTCACTAACAAAAGATATTTAATAATATTTGGTAAACAGTTTTCGAGAAAACCTCATAAAGCTATCAGAGAACTCTTCGTCTTCCATAAACCTGCTTTATCGAAATCATCAGCCTCCATAAAACTGATCATTCTCCAACAAAACATCCATCTTCCATTATTGAAAACATAAAGAAAAGTGAGATCCTATAATCGTTCCTGAAAAATGAAGGAGAGTGTGTCTTTTTTTCCGCAATCTTCTTCCACAAGTTCAGTTGAATCTTTTTCAATATTGTTCCCCAAGTTCAGTTGGATCTTTTTCAATATTCTTCCTCTCAAGTAAGTTTAATCTTGTTTTCGATAAGTTTTAGCCTATTTGATTTTTTTATTGCGATAGTGTAGTGAAGTTTAGATTTTTTCATAAATTTCTGAAAATCTCACCCGTTTTAGTTCACGCTTTTTAATCAGAATCATTACTGACGTTTTTCTTTGGATAATGCATAGAAATTTTTAATTTTTATGTTTATCTGGCCTATTGATTTGAAAGTTTTTACTGTATTTTTATTGACTTTAATGGTGTTTATGTCAATGGCATTATCGAGTTTTGTTAGAACTACTACTTGTTTTGCATATTTTTTAGCATAACTTTGTTTGTGTTAATAGACTATTGGTCGATATTTTGATATGAAAATTATGTTTTTTGTAAATAGTACAGTATGGCCAGAACTAGAGGCGGATCGTTAAACAATTTGTTCCTAAGACTTCTAAAAATAAGAAAAGAAAGGCTGAAGAAGTTTCCAGATCTTAAAAAGGAAAAAAATGGTAGTTGAAGAACCTAAGTCGAACTCGAATTCTGATACAATGATTGAGATTGACAACTACGAGGACAGTAATCCCCAGGCTAATGATGATGTTGAATCTAGTGAAGAAAAAACTGAAAGCAGAGATGAGGAGAGTAGTAGAGATACCTGAGATACTAGAGATAAGGATGATGATCCCCTGTCCTTGCGAATTTGTGCAAGAGAAATCTCTGGTAATTCGTATAATCTAACGACATGGATGGATGAGTTAGGATTGTTTACAGCAAAAATCTCGGTAAGAACAAAGATGGCTGTTTATCGTGATTTTAGAACACTTTTAGTTCAAGAAAAAAATTATAATGACTTTAAAGGTACTTATTTTGGACACTTGAGTCATATTCCAGAATATTTCAAGTTCAATGGACAGATGGTCCATTATATGTTGTTGCGACGTGTGAAAATGATAAATGAAATTGTATGAGATGTGGTTCTATGTGAATGATAAGCCTGCTCGTTTTGTCTTAAGAGAGTTTGCATCGATTACGGGGCTCAATTGCTCAGGCATACCCCCGTGATGCAAAAATGACAAAAGTACTTTAGAAAGCTGAGAAATTTCATTATAAATGGACCAATAAAAAGAACATTACTGCTACAAAGTTGATGAGTTTGATTAAGGTACCAGATTGAATAAGGAGCAAAAGTTGAAGTACTCTTAATTTGTTTCGTCCACTTGATGTTGCTTACCCATGATCAATCTAAGATGGTGGATTCAAACCACATTAAGAAGGTGGATGATTTAGATTTTTTCAAGAGTTATCCGTGGGGGAAAGACCTGTTTTGATCTAACAGTGATGTATTTGAAGAAAAAAATCAATTTGAAGAAGTATAGTGAAGTGTACAATGAAAGAGGGAATGCATCGTATGCTACTTATGGCTTCCCCTGGGCATTTCTGGTACTTATTATCGATTATGTACTTGATTTATGATAAACTCTTATATATGAATATAGTATTTCATAGTCTTTGTTTATTTATTTGTTAATTTATTAACTTCAGGTTTGGATATATGAGGTTTTTCCTCATCTTGGTAAGTATGCCAAGAAGTCCTTGGATTCGCCTCTGCCCATTCTCCGTTTACTTCGATTGTACACGACAAAGAGCGATAATATTATTGAAGGTGATCCATTTAAGTACAAAGGAAGAAGTACAAAGGTATAAATATATTTATTATTATCTAGAAATATTTGTAAATTAGTAAATGTTGTATACTATATATATATACTAGTTTCACGGCACGTGTGTTGCACGTGTATCATATCATATTACTAATTTAAAGGTTTTTAGTAAATAATTATAATTGAAAGAACATTGAACACATGATTTTAAATGATGAATACTGATTATAATAGAGTTAAATTATTTTTTGAGAACAAAATGACCAGATATCAGTGAAACATTTCAAAAACATTCAAAATTTAAATATGGGAGAAAGTGACATTTCTTTAGTAGTATTGGTTTTTTCTTTACTCAATTTTGGAAACAAATTGAACCAACAAAATATTTAAAAAAATAGTAGTATCAAAAAGGTCACCAATAGTCTTTCCTCTTGAGGTTATGACCATAAATAATGGACGTCATTTAGATACAATTTTTCTCTTAAATATTCATACTTGAATTCTATTATGTGCATGACACTAATAAAGATTGCCATAAAAATTTCAATATTTTATATTTATACGTAATATATCTTTTACAAATTATTATTACTCAATTAATATTTGAGTAAGATTATCATAGACATGCAATTTTATGAAAAAAAAAGTACTTTTATAGTGAATGTCTACACTGTTAAAAGTAGAATATTATAGAGACAAAAAATATAACATCAAAAATTAGTTCTAAAGAAAATTAGGTTGTTACAGTGAAATGTTGTTATAATGAATGATGGTTAAGTGGAGGTTTGAGTGTATGTCAAATATTTAGCTTGACCAATTCTTTGTTATATAAATATATATTTCAGTAGCATAATTTAATGTTAATATATCAACAACATCACCTATGGTGAAAAGTATTTCACTTTTTTAAGTTTCTACCTTTACTTTGCAGAAGTGTTGTCTTCTCCTCTTTTCTGCCGCATACATATCATATAGTTGTTGCCTTATAAAAGTATCTAGTATTTTATGAAGTTGTATCTTGATATAAAATATTAATTTTTTTCAATATAAAAAATTAATAGATGAAACAAATTTAAAGTATTATTTATAGAGCCTTTAATTTGATTTAAGATCGTTTTATGATCAATCACTATTTTCTTATCTATTTTTATATAGCTAGCAAGGAGTGTATCTTGTGACGTAAAAAAATTTCAAATTAAAATGAACAAAAAAATAATAGGAAATTCATACTTAAAGAAATGCATACTCAATAGAAATATAAGAAAAAAAATAATATATGGAACAATTCATAGTCAATGAAGAAGAAAGACGACAATACATGTTCATGCTATTTTCACCCTAGTGTTCCATTTGATTGAAATCTCTTGCCACCAACACTTTACTTTCACCGTTAAAAGTATTTAAATTATTATTCTTAGACTTTATATTGAATTTGTATATAAATCAAAGATAGTTATTTGAATTTCCATTTTTTTCATTGATAAATTAAAAATTAAACAGAAAAAATGATTCAATCTATGAAATCATATATATAATCACTTGTTTACCTTACACCCACCAAATATGTTGTTCATATCGTTGTAAATAATTTTCAGTTTATATAATCAGGTAGGATTTGAAATAAATAAATAGGACTTCTTATTAATTATATTGTTTATTTAGATAGTTAATAAGATTTTAATTTAGTGTAGGGGAGGAATAGTAATCCAACTTTGCACTTCATAGCTTTCTGTGTATTCCACGTTTATTCCATATTACTTAATATAAATTAATTTTGCAAATGATAAATTTTAAACGATTCACATATTTTCATATTTGCTATGAATTTTTTTTAGAGAAAAAAGAGAGGAAATCAGAACATTTAAAAATGATATATATTTGGTAGTTAGAAGATCTTGTTAACATGATGATACTTTCATGACAAATATAATACTTTAATTTTAAAAAAAATACTTACACACACATATATATCTATATATAAAGATTTGCATATAATAAAAATATTTCTGTCATAAAAATTAAACTAATATACCCTTCAACCCGGCATCATTCCTAAAAATCTCAATCACATAAGTAACATTGTAAATAAAGTTATTCTTATGTCTTGAGCATCAACAAAAAAACTCTTGACAATTCTCTAACTCATGAGAAGTTCAATATTTTTTTAAAAAATATTCAGAAGCATATATTTGCTTCACAGGAGAAATTCTAAACAAAAACAAATAAATTTAGATTACTTCACGTTACCTTCATATATTGAAACATTACGTACTACTATATATATTAAACAAACAAAAAAGAAAAACAACTATTGTATCACCAAAAATCATTTCCCTCAAGTACACAGGATTCTGCAATATATCTTCTTAGGATAGAATGATTTACTTCATCAAAATAGTGGTACCCCAAATTCCCCCGACCTTTAAACTCACTCAACAACAATAAATAACACGAACATTTGTAAAGTATAAGAAGAAGAAGATTAGAAAGTTTTGTGGGTGAAAAATGAGAGCAACCTCTCTATTTATAGCCAACAAAGGGTGGTATGAACATGTGCTTATTGTGTGTTATCTGAAAAGTTATGCGGAAAAGTGACAATCCTTTGGAAAAGTCACAACTTATCGGAAACATCACAACTCTTTGAAAAAGTCACAACTCATCTGTATAGTCACAATTCTTTGTAAAAGTCACAACTTATCGTTAAGTCAAACCTTTTGGAAAAATCACAACTCATCAGAAAAGTCACAACCTTTCAAGAGGACATTTGATATTCAAATATATAGATGGGTGTTTTATGTAGGGTATTAGAGATTGTTCACCCATACTGTAATGACCCATTTGGTCGTTTTGAGTACTAGAGATTTTTATTTCATAAAATACTTTCCGATAAATTTTAAATGGGTATTTTGGACTATTCGTAACTATAATAATGAATTCAGTGGGGTAGTTTTAATAATTAATTTAGTTGATGGTTAAAGAAAATATTATTAAAATTAATAGTGGGTCACTTTTACCACTTTATAGTTGGTCTTATATAATAATTAGATAGTAAATATTCTGTAGAAGGAATAAGGGTTTGAGGCGAGTAAAACGGCAATAGCATCAGGTAAGTTTTCACAAACTCTAAGTGCTTCATATGTTGGATTTGATAAATACATTAAGACGTCATATTATGTATATTGTTGGATATATATAGAGAATGATTGATTATAGCTGAAATTTTAGGTTCTTAAAGGCTAAAGGACAATTCCTATTTGCTATGTCTTTTAAATTGGATGATTTTGGAATAAGTTTTTGGGTGGATAATTAATAAGTAATGATGACTATTGGGGAATGATAATTGGCAGTATATGATAGATTTAGGGGTTAAAATACATGGTTATTCAAGTTACTGGTGGTAACGTGGTGGTCCTTATTTTATTGTATTGTTATAGGATTATTATTATGACTATATAAGGATGACATTGAATAGTTAAAGGTGAATGTGATTGGAAAGTGGAGATCAAACAATTATGAGGAGAAACTAAGGTTGTACAATGACTGTTAATCAAATTTAAGTTCTGGACGTTGTTGTTAGTCTGCCAGTGGCTTCCACCTTTATATATTAAAATATTATGTTCTCACATTATAGACTATATTTTGAATAAATTGAGATAGGTAATTAAATATTAGGTGTATTGAATTAGTTAAATTCCACTAAAGTTATGCTAATTGGAGGAGTTAAGACTTACCCTTAGGTTTGAACTTTAGGAAATTGATTATAAAATTAGGTGAGTTTTTGGGTCTAAGCTAGACATAGAATAATATGAGTATTTATAGACTCGTTAACTTACAAATTATGCATATATACTTGATAGATTGGAAAGGTTCGGAGGCATTGAGGAAAGGAAAAATATTGGAGAAGTAGCTTGCTTGACTTCGGTTCTTCGGTGGAGGTAGGTTATGGTTTATTCTATTTGATAGATAGACTCTTAATAGTGATTGATATGCATAGAATGATATTGTGAAGTTCTCTATGTACTTGATTGTGTGATGTGTAGCTTGGATTGTGTGGTTTGTGATTGGTCTGAAATCCTGAGACCGTGGAATTTATAATCTTGAACCCTCTCTATCGAAGTGATGCCTTGAATAAAGAAAGCTTGATGAAATATTGTTAATGAATTGAAAAGTGGTGATAATACATGATAAATTAATGATATTATTGGATCCGAGTGTCACGTTCCGACACAGTATTATTGGATTGGAGTGTCACGTTCCGACATGGTATAATTGGATCAGAGTGTCATGTTCCGACACGGTATAATTGGATCAGAGTGTCACGTTCCTACACGGTATAATTGGATCGGAGTGTCACGTTTCGACACGGTAACATTAAAGGAAAAATATATTGAATTAACTTACTGTACTCAATCTCAAAGAACTCAATTCCCAAATTAGTTTGGTTTGGACGCATGAGTCCTCATGTGTGATCTTGATATTGTTTACTGATTACGTACTTATTTTAGTGTTGTTGACACTGGTTCATGTGTTTGTTGCTTGCTACCTGCTAAGTGTCATAGTTGATTTTATACTATTATTCATTACATATTAGTTTCTATTTTGGGTTGGCCGATGATATCTACTCAGTACATGTTGCCCTGTACTGAGCCCTACTTGTGTTTTTCTTTGTTTTCTTTTTGTGGAGTGTAGCGAGTGTATCAGTGACTTCGACTCACCCTCAGCTCTAGCCAGTCTCCAGCACATCAAGTTCTAGGGTGAGCTATTCATTCCAGCTCGTGTTGGGTTCTCTTGGTCTTGGCATGATGTCCTTAGTTTTCGGACATAAACTATTTTATTCATTTATTTTGGTGTCTTTAATACTCTTAGACTTAGTATTTGAAGATTAGATGTCCTTGATGTAATGACTTTCAGATTTTGGGGATAATAAGTGTTAGACTTTAGAGGTTTATTTGATTGGTTACTTCAATAAGTTTTGACATTCCGCATTATTGTTGTTATTCATAGTTGAATTACTGATATATGTTAGGGTTTGGATTCCTTGGTTCGCCCACTTAGGAGGTTAAGTGTGGGTGCCACTCACGACTCATTTTGGGTCGTGACACATACCTCACACCTACTGTCCGTGAGACAAAACAAAGTTATATGGCAACATTAAAGCCATGTACGGACGAAGTGAAGGACATAGTCATTGATGCCTTAAAGGCCAATTTGAAAGGTGTCATTGTCCTCACTTCAGTAGTATGATAATCTGTGTGAGCGTGTTGCATCCCTTGAACAATCAATGGTGGAAGTTGTTGCTTTTATGCGAGATGAGAAATTGAGGAGAACTCAAAAGAACAAGAAAAATAAAAGTAGAATAATTTATATACTATTTGTGTAAAACATTTTATTTGTAAGAATGCTAAGCCAATGATCTTGCAGCAAGTGATGAAGACTATACAACACCAACAATCGATGAATATGGTGCTGTAGTTGATCTTGATGAAATACTTCCATTAGAAATAGTCGATGAAAATCTTGTTGATGTTGATGAATAATTTGCAGAAAAAGTTAATGAAGTTGTAGAAGAGATGAAGAAAGGAGAGAAAGAACAGTGGAGGAGAAGATGGCAGAAAAAGAAGAAGAAAAAAAAGAGAAGAAACCGGAAGAGAACGAAGAAGAAAAAGAAGAGAAGATGGAAGAGAAGAAACAAGAAGAAAATTAAGAGGAGAAGATTGAAGGGAAGAAAGAAGAAAAATAAGAGGAGAAGCTGGAAGAGAAGAAAGAAAATGAAAAAGAACAGGAGAAGCTGGAAGAGAATGTAGAAGAAGGCTTGGCAGTAGAGGGAAAAGGAGGTAGCGATCAAAATTTAGTGGACGTGATGGATATTGTGTTGTATCTCAATGGTGATGAGTAAGGCATTTGTGATTATTGGTTTTTTAAGACAATTGGTTTTTTAAGTGAGTTTTTAGACAATTGGTTTTTGAAATGGTTGGTTTTTGGTTGTTGATTATTAAAACTGATGGTTTTTGAGATAATTAGTTTTTGGTGGTTAATTATTAAGACAATTGGTTTTTGAGATAATTAATTTTTTGTGGTTGATTTTTAAGACAATCGATTTTTGAGCTAGTTGGTTTTTGTAGTGCCTTTTAA
>JAJOOR010006429.1:0-38311 GCA_036250505.1 Solanum acaule
AGTAAAAATAGAATAATAATGTCTAACCCCCAAAAACGAGGTTTACATGCCCTATTTATAGAAAACAAATCCTAAATTAAAAGGGAAACAAATTAAGGAAAGTTTGTTCAGGTACGCGTCTTCAATCCATGAGACTGACATACGGACCGTTGATGGATCTACGGTCCATAAGTCCCTTCTGTCAACCAGGACTTAGAAAATATTTTCGCTTCCAAAAATCATCTTCTCTGAAGCACACGACGGACTAGCAGTACGGACCGTAGATCGATCTACGGTCCATCAATCCCCTCCGTAGCTCCACACTTAGAATCTTCAAAAATCAGGTATTGGAACCCTCGCAGTATCACTCTACGGATCAACAGTACGGTCCGTAGATTGATCTACGGACTGTCAATGGACACCGTGGTTCCACACTTGGTCAGATTTTCCTGATTTGTCCTTAATACCATGCCTGCTGATCTACGGTCATCACCTACGGACCGTGAATAGACCTACGGTCCATAGATCACCTCCATCAATGCCATGTTTCTGCATTTCTTTCAACTGTCTCTATACTTCCGCGCATGAACATCTTTCCTGTAAAACATGATAAAAACCAATATAAAAAGCCCTTAGACACACACAACTTGTAAGTGAAATGTATTAGAAATACCGTAAACTCACGGTATATCAGATATTTTTGGTTTCTATTCATAAATTAAAGAAGGTGATTAGTCTTATACTAATTGTTGTCTCTAATTTCTTCATAATAGGGGTATGTATCACGTTTGATCTAAGTTCTTGAATTGACTCTATTAGTATCATAATTAGTCTTAATCGCTAATTTTGAATACTAAGATCAATTAGAGTTCTTAGCACTTTATTTTGAAATTGGGTAATTATTCTTAAATTTTACATATATTTCAATTTCTGTCTTTAATCTTTATAATTTTGCTTCCGCATTATTTTCTTGTTTATTTTGGTAACCCGATTCTTATCAAGTGGTATCAGAGCGGTTCTTGATAATCTTGGGAGTTTCAAAACAAAAAGAACAAAAATAGTCTTTTTATAGTTGTTTAAAAGTTAAGCTACAAAGCAACAAAAAAAAGGGAAAAAAAAGAAAAACGAAAATTACAAAAGAATAAAAAGCAAATACAGTTACTTATTTCAAGAAACTCCATATTTGTGTTGATTCTTGATTATTATTTTTCTCCAGAAAGGAAAAAATCACAAAGAGAAGAAATTTTGAAGTTTTTTTATCTTGTTTCACAAAGTGGTCTTTTTTCTTGTCTCATCAATCCCAATATATCTGGGTATTGATAAATTTCATTCTTTCTACATCTTACTTCTAACGGATTGTTACTAATAAGGTTTATAAATCAATCCTAAAGGATCCATCCAAAGGTAGTAATTTGTGTGGGAAAAGTTAAGAGAAAGTGAGATCAATAGAGAGAGAAAAATTCAAATTGAGAGATAGTTGTTTCTTTGATTTTTTTTTTGAGATGTTTAAAGCAGGTAAGGAAATTGAAGCTAGAACTCAAAACGACATTAATTGTGTTGATCAAATGATTGAAGGAAGAGAATGTCATCATAGCTAAATTTAAGGAGAGAAACTATTTTCCATACAATGTGTGGGATAAATGGTAATATTTGCTCTATGATTATTGATAGTGAAAGTGGTACTAATATGGTAAGTTCATACGTTGTGGAGAAGTTGAAACTTACATGCATTAAACACACTACTCTTTATAAGTGGCAATGGCTGAATGATTATAATGAGCTTAAGGTGAGTAAGAAATGCATGATTTCTTTCTCCATAGGAAGATATCTGATAATGATCTTTGTGATGTCATTCCAATGCAAGATTGTCACATCATGCTTGGGCAGCCATGACAAATTAATAGGAATGCAATTCATGATAGGAGAAAGAATAGAGTTTCTCTTGAGCTAAAGAAAAGATAATATACACTTGCACCTTTAACTCCAACCCAAGTATATGAAGATCAAAATGCGTGAAAGAGGCAATGAACAAATTTGAGAGAGAAAAGAGTGAGAGGAGAAAGAGAGTTCATTCTGACACTCCAAGAGAGGAAAAAGGAGAGGGTATGTTGTATGAAAATAATGGGATGTCAAGTGAGAATGAGAGGAAAGAAAAGAGAGATGACTATGAGAGCAAAAAAGAAAAGGATGATAGTGAGGTCGAGAGAGAAAAACAAGAGAGTTGAATGAGTTTATTTCTTATTCTAACTCTAGCATTCCTACTTCTTGTTCTAGTTGTTTTGACTCTCATGTAGATACTCATGGGAAAGTATGCTTTGAAAAATTAAAGTCATCGGATGAACTTAATTCTAAAGTGGTTGATACTACAAGTCCAATTGAGAAAGTGTATGTTGATGAGAACGATCAAGGTAAAGAGAATTATTTTAGATCTGTTCAAGATAAGGTGCATAACAAAAAGTTCAACAAGGAAATTGTGGATCTAACACCAATGAGGAAGGAAAAATGAGGTGATGTTATTTCTTTGCTACATAAGACCAAGTATGGTATGTATAATTGGTTCATTCACATTCTTGGTATTCCTAAAACACCTAAAGTCTTCTTGGAGGTAATGAACTACACTCTTAATTCTTATGTTGGTGACTTTATTGATTTTGAGGATGATGATATTTTGATATATAATAAGTCACTAACTTCAATTGATAAGATTAATAAGAGTAATTTGAGCTCTTTTAAAGCTGAGCATGACATAGTTGATTGTGGATTCCACTTGGTGTGATGTTTGTGCGTGGCAGATTGTGAATGAGTTAGTTGATTCTTCTCTTATTCAAGTGTTTTTGTGTGATAACTTGTTAGAATATGATTCTTTATATGTAATGAGTCATAATTCTTCAATTGTTGATTATTGTGAGTTGAAAAGGGTGTTTGCTACTAGTGATGATGAGGTACATGATTATGAGCACTTCAATGCTTATTTGGATACAATGTATATTGAAGAATGGGTGAATGGTATTTATGTGGAATAATCTTTGGGAGGTATGATTGAAGATACTTGGCTATATCACAATTTTATAGGAGTTTTATATTGTCTTTTTCATGCCCATTGGAGAACTTTATTGATAGAGCTAAATTGAAGTTGCATGTATCATTCGCAATGGCATCTAGAAAAGGATTTCGTTGTGTTTATATAAGTAGGAGAATTTTCTATTGGTATGATGATGTTCACATGCTTTATAAGGGTGTATTTATACATTCCAGGATTAATTGGGTTAAGTGGACACATGGTCACTATCTTGTTTTGTTCCTACCATTGTTGCATTCGAGTAATGCATGTTGTTTGCTAATGCATGTCGTCTTGATTTTGAGAGATTTAAATTCGAGGATAAATTGTTTTCAAGAACAAGGGAATGCTAGAATCCATGTAAGCCTACTTGTATTAAAGTTGACAGGTTTCAAAGAAAAATCAAAAATATGTTTATCATGAAAGAAGTGTCCAAATTTTATCCCAAAAGAAAGAAGATTGGGCCACACGAAGCCCAATAAAAGAGCCCAAAAAGCTTAACGTTTAAAGTCAAAATTTCATATTTTAAAAGTTTCCTAGTTTAAAGTTTTCCTAGTTTAAAAAGTGTCCTAGTTTAAAGTTTCCTAGTTTATAAAGTTTCCAAGTTTAAAAGTTTTCCTAGTTTAAAGTTTCCATGAAAGTAGGATTTAAATCCTATTATATTTGGGATAGGTTTTCCCTATATATAGGGGTTGATTTTATTATTTTGAACAGACATGGTTAATATTATTTGAGAGGTTTCTTTTCTTTACACCTTTGTGTGTGGTGACTATGCATTTATCTTACAACCTTATAAGAATGATTCTTTAAGAGGTAAGATCAATTCTTAATTTGATATCTTTGGTTTCTATTCGTAAATTAAAGAAGGTGATTAGTCTTATACTAATTGTTGTCTCTAATTTCTTCGTAATAGGGGTCTATATCACTTTGATCTAAGTTCTTGAATTGACTCTATTAGTATCATAATTAGTCTTAATCCGCTAATTTTGAATACTAAGATCAATTAGGGTTCTTATCACTCTATCTTGAAATTAGGGATTTTATTCTTAAATTTCACATATATTTCAATTTGTGACTTTCAACTTTATCATTTCGCTTCCGCATTATTTTCTTGTTTATTTTGGTAACCCGATTCTTATCAAGGATACTAAGACATCATATCGCCCCCGGCCTTTTTTCCATACAAAATCATAGCGAAGAACCCTCCCCACAATTTAAATAGTTCCACACACATGCAAACCATGTATCAAACACTATCTCCCCCTTGGGAGCAAACCTCACTAGTCTTTCCGAATCCATCTCCCTCAACCCAAGCATAGCACCAAAGTCTTAACAACAATAAAACCATTGTTACATACAAGTAAATGCTTAAGGAATTTCCACCAAAATTTCAAGGTCAACTTCAAATACAATAACCACACATGGAGTCTTACCATAGCTAACGAAACACCCAACATCAAGCAATGCATAACCACAAGCTAAAAGATCATAACTTACCAATTTCCACACCCGGGACACCCTCATGATCTTGTCGAGTTTGATCTTGCCTACCATCCCTATCCCTAGCAGTAAGAAATGGGCAATCTCTCATCTTGTGTCCACTCTTTTCACACCTAAAGCATGCATTTGAACCGGCTAGACAGTTACCCCTATGTATTTTCCACACTCCCAACACTTGGGCACCATTTGCTTACTAAAATCATTACATTGAGAATGATTGCCTTCATTGGACCTTGAATGTGAGAAATCACCATTATCCCTTCTTGCCCTCTTTGAATCCCTATTTTTCTCCTTAAGTTTCTCCTCTTCTATGTGTTGTGCATGAACCATCAAATAGGAGACACATCCATCTCCTTAACAAGCTTGACAGTTAGGCATTCTTTGACTACCAAGTCGGAAGTACCCACCACAAACTTACTCAGCCTTGCCCTTGGATCAGCAACAATTACATGAATTTCAAAGCATACTCTTTCACACTCATGTTTCCTTGACGGAGGTTGATGAATTCAAGTAGCTTTGCCTCCCTCATCTCAAGCGGAAAGAATCTATCAAGAAAAGCAACCTTAAATTTCTCCCTATCAATAGGACTCACATCTATTGCCCTCTATTCCTTCCATTAGTTAAACCAAACTTAAGCAACACCCTTAAGTTGATAATCGGTCAATTCTGCCTTTTCTAGTGTACATGCTAAATGTAGAAACCAATTTAAGCTTTAAAATTTCACAAAGTCTGGCGGCGACCTACGAGACTTATCTATGACTCGTAAAAGGAATGAAGGACAGTCCTATTGAACTGTAAAAAGGGTAATAAGACTTGTTTTGAAGAAAAAAAAATTCCCCACTACCTACGGTTGCCATCTACAACCCATAGGAGCTTCTATGGTCCGTAGGTGGGACCCGTAGATACAGACAACAGCCCAAAACTAGATTTGTTTCTTTTTTTTTTCAAATCCGAGGTGTTACAGATAGCCACAAGGTGATGACAAAACCCTAATTAAAAGAATGTGACATGAAAAAAAAACACATGAAAAAAAATCAAATAATGATTGACGCATTCTTGAGATGATGAAGTGAAATTGCTAGTCAAATGGAGTATTGAGGAGAAAGCTAAAAAAATAAAGAGAAGAAAATAATGGGTAATGAAGTCTACAATGGCAAAGTGCTTTGATGAGTCCGAGATTTGGACTCATTTTGAGATTTGTTTTGATAGTTTTAGTGTCCTCAAATGCCTAATTTATGCTATAAATAGATGTTAAAGCATTGATTTTCAAGTATGTAGACTGAGAAGCAAGGCAAGGACACTATGATTTGACGTATCAGTGACGCTTCATCCAATACTAAGCATCAATGATCGTTCAATAGTAATTTAACCCAACTAGTGTCCCAAGAGAGAGGTTTGTAATCGAGAATTAATAGGAAAGCAAGAACTTCATTCAAGTCAATTATAGCTAAAGACATATATGAAGAAAAACATATCAAATTAAAGGGTGACACAAGTGTCAATTAACAAGGGGGGTTTGTACTCAAATTAGCAACTAAAAACAACAAAAATATAGAAATACAAATATGGAGACGGGATTCTTGGGATGTGACAGGATGATTGGCTAAAATAAACAACCGGGTAAATGATATTGATAGTAAATCATTGTAAATTGGTAACTAAGCTAGACTTTAGTGGGAGTAGATTTTCTCTCAAACAATTTACCCCAAATCAGATCGGTTTCTCTCGAACACAAATAAGCAGCAATTTAGCACATCCTTCGCATTAGTCCATTCACTCTCTCGAGCTGAATGTGTGGGAGAGGATTTAGGATTCACTCTCTCGAGCAGAACCCACGACAACCCAATAACCACCGACTATCGATTCAGTAATTTTGGTTTTAAAACCTTTCTCTCAAGCAAACCAAAAACACAAAGATAAAATTGTATTTGCAACTACAATCCCATTAAATTTAAACACAACTACTGAACGAAATCACCTTTAAATAACAAATTAACTACCAATTAGTAATACCCAGCAGTAAATTCAACCCATATTCACATAATCACACCCCAAGAATTAGGGTTTTAGCTAGACATAGTAAAGAGATACAAATAGATACCAAAAAGTGTTTTCATCAAGTGGGTACGATTGATATTGTCTTTACACACGTCTAAAATGAAGAATCTTCAATACCCACTTCCAATTGCTTAGGAATGGGAATCTTCAAATCTTCACAAGCTAAGGAACAAAGTCTCCAAAACTAAGTTCTAAAAAACTGAGAATAATGTTTGATATTCTAAAAATTCGCTATAGATTGCATACTAAACTAAAAATTCAAACAAGTATTTATAGTTGTCAAAAAGTGTGTTACGATGGACCACTCGGCGTAGTTAGTCGGGATCGCCAATCCACTCGGCGATCCGCCCTTTGGTCTGGTTCATCGCCTTTCTGCATTAGCCTTCAGCAAATTCAAGTTTTATAACGTTGGGCGATGGAATCGTTCTCGCCGACTGCTCATTTATCTCACCGACTCGATTTTATCCTTCAGAGCTTGGCATATTGGAACATTCGGCGAGACCATAGCCATTCAGCGACTCGCCTAATGGTTTAGACGATCCTCAGGCCATCTTTTCTTCGTTCTTTTCAGCTGCCTTGTTCCTTTCTGCCCAATAGTGTCCATGCTTTGTCTCTAACTCCAAATACCTGAAACTCAAGGATTTTCATCAGTTACTGAGACGAAATATGCATTTGAGGACACTAAATCTATCAAAATAAGGCCCTAAAAGAGTCCAAATCGTGAACTCATCAACACCCCCAACTTAAACTTTTGTTTGTCCTCAAGTAAATCTCAATTTCAGTAGTTCAAAAAGTATGTCTCAAACAGTGCTACACAAGACTAAATCATGAATGCACACAAAAAGACACAACTTACTCATGGAAGGATCAATTGTGCACTCAAAGTTTCAAGTTATGGCTCACCATTACCAAAGAATCACAAGCTCACTATACTTACTTCAAATGCAAGTTCAAGCTCAACAAATGTATTTAAATGCCCTCACACAAAGAATGATTCCATATTCACTCAATGGTTCAATCATTTAAAGTTCCGAAATCAAGATCAACACTCACACTCACAAAGATAAACACAATGCATGATTTCACCCATAGGTTTGTCCTTATTTTCCAATCGACTTTTGCTTCAGCTCATTCAAGATCAAAAAGGTCTTTTCAAGGCTTGTAATGGGGCTGAGTGTAAAGGTATGGTCATTTAGGCTTATAGGCTGAAATCCTCATGAAATGTGATGTGAACAACACTTTTTTTCCTTTTCTTCATCATTTTCATTCAAGCTCAAAAGTCACCTCTTATTCATTTTCCATGGATCATTGGAAACCCCATTTTCTTTGTATTTCCACAACTTTTTCTTTCTTTTTTTTTGTTTTTTTTTTAATCTTTTCTTCTCTTTTTTTTATATGGAGGGGCTCCATTTTTTCTCAAAACATAGGCAAAGGACCTCTTTGCATTTTCTTGATTTGCCTTCTCGTTTTACCACTCCCCAACTTAGGCTTTTGGCCTAAGTTGGCTATTCAAACAAACCACAGATCATGAGGATTATGGGTAATAGGTCAATAAAAGGTAGCAATGTTATCAAGTTTCTTCCAAGAAAAGGTGAAGGCTCAAGGGGTGCTCAAAAGAGGTTCACACTCACAAGGCAAGCCACAAAAGAGGTATAATGTCAAATTGGTTCACACTCTTTAAAGTTGCCTAAGATCATCTCATGAAATTGCATCACTTAGTCAACCGGACGAACGGGGAAAAATCTAGGTGTCATCACACATAGTTCACGGTAAGCTCAACATACAAGGCATTGACACCAATGTCAAACAAGACTTCACACTTTCGCTAGTGTGCAATATTCATCACAAGAGACTCAATTTGATACTTGGCTAGTCACAACGAAATGCAAAGAGTTCACATATTGTCTATGCAACTTCAATTGGCCTCATCGTAGTCGCACATTCATTTTTGTTTGATTATGAGCACTATTTGAGTCATTGGTATTGATCAAAATCGGTACTCAAATTTGCAAGAGAACAGCCACATTCATTCAATACATACAAGAGGTGGCAAAAATTTTAGGAAGGGTCAAAAATCATTTAAAATTTAAAGCAAGGAGCGACAAGCTTAAGCATCCAGAAAAGCAGTGTAAAAACATAATTTTTGTATCTCAAAGCCCAAATATAAAAAAAGCAAGAGTTACGAATGTCACACAAAAAGTGGGCCTCACCCCACACAAATAAAAATATTTGTCCTCAAATGCAAACAAAAATATAATATCCACAAGTCAAAATAAAAGTAAGACATAGAGGGAGGTAAAGAGGGGATCATGTCTAAGCAGTCGCTCCATCTGTCTGGGCATCAATGCCCGGTGCATCAATCTGGACTTAGGCATCAGTGTCGGGAGTCGCCTCAGAAGAAACAGCAGTACCAGACCCACTAGGAGCTACCATAGAAGTCTCGGTCCGTGATGTCTGGATCACCGACTGCATGATTGTCTCCCTAAGATCCGGTAGGTCTCTATATATACTCTCCTCCCATACCGCTATCTGCTCCTTATCGGTCTCAGCATCTGACTCATCAACTGCTGCTTCATCCCTGGATACATCTCTGGTAGTAGCCGGAGGGATCTCTGAAGTCTTAGGAGTGTCCAAATCATCTGCGGCCTCCAGTAATGAAGTGAAGTCGGTAGACTTCAAATAGTCTACATCCTTCCTCAAGTCTCCTACCTTGGCTTTCAAAGCTAGAATCTCTGAGGTCTTCCCCTGCCTGCTCTCACAAGCATCAACTATCGTAGTGAGAGTGTCAATAGAAGTCTACAGGGGGTCAGTGCAGCTAGGATCGCAGCCTCAATCATCAAGGGGACAGACATCTCTAATCAGGTCACCCTCACATCAGCTATCCCATCCTCAAGATCATCGCCTGAGTAATCTTAGTCGGCTGGGAGGAAGAGGAGGTGCCTGGAGCCTGTGAAGAAGAGGAAGGGATAGAAGTACCTGAAGACCCGGAGGTCGGAGTAGACAAAGATGCCTCTGTAGGTATCGAATCAATGTCCACCTTTGGGGATGTGTCCTTTAGAGTTGTCCTCCTCCTGTCAGCCTTCTCTCTAGTATACTCAACCTCAATGCACCGGATGTCAGTGGATGAGGACGGGGTAACATCAAAACTGCGAAAAAAGCGTCGAAGGGGTCGGATCACCCTGGGTTCTTTGGTAATTCGTGATTGAATACAACCTAGGATACTTAGTCGTGGAGCATTCCGAGTCTTTGCGCATTGAATGAAGGGAGGGAGGCTCGGGCGAGGTTGTCGGAGCACGTCCGCCGTTATCTTTTCTGTCGAGGTTGCTTGCACCGTGCTTTCCGAGGCGCTGCCTGTGACTCATAGCAACATCTTGGGGCACTCCAGCACGCCGACACAGCTCTGTGATCAGTACTGGGAAGGGAAAAGAGGTCTGCTTAGTACGTGTGTTGTACTAACCCATATTTTCTCCTTTTTCCCCAAATATTTAGGTTCGGGCCATTGAAGATTCAAGCTTACTTCTCAAGACACTTGGAGTTGCTTCCCCAAGTTGGTGAGTCCTCAAGTCCGAGGACAAGATCCCATGATCTAGCTTCTATGTTTAGTTCTTTGCTTATGTAGGAAGACATTGTTGTACTTTCCTATTTCTAGACTTCTTATTGATGTAAGGGCTAAGTCCCATTTTCGGTACTTCTATGACTAGATGGTACATTGTGACGAAGTTAGATTATATTTTTCATATATGAAGTGAAGTTGAACTTCCAAAGTAAAAGTTTTAAATTTTCCATGATTTTATTCTATGATATATGCTATGATGAATGCTAAGGGCTTGTATAAGACCTCTTCGAGGTCGAATACGCCAATAACGACTAGGGGGTGCTCTTAGGTCGTTACAAGAAATAAGGGGGGCAAGCCAACCCTTTAGATCCTCTGACCTATGAAGGAATATACGGACCTCGGGGCTTGGTAAAAATTTGGAACTGGTGCCACTATAATAGTTATGCTACATTGGAGTACTTGCCATCCAGACCCTCTATAGATAGTAGCTTCTCCTCGAGGATAATTTGCAAACCATCTCCTTTCAACCTGTTGAGGAGTATAGCTGGAGGAACAACTGGAGGTACAGGAGCCACAGGAGGTGCCGGAGTTGGCACTAATTTTGCTGGTGTGGATGTAGGAGGGACTCTGTTGGACGTGGTGTGAGATCTATCTCGGAGCTCAAACCGTCGGGACTGTAGAGGCTTGTCATTATCAGGTTCAGATAGAGTAGCCTAGGAGCTAGTAGTAGCCCTGTCAGACCTGGGTCTCTTTCCCTTTCCTTTGTCACCTGGTGTAGGTTCTTGCCTTTCTCTTTTTGAAGGATTTGATCCCCCTTCATTGATTGTGATACCTCGTACTCTCTTACAGGGTAGCATGTCTATGTTTTTCCTCACCATTACTGCAAAACATCAAGAAAAAGTTAAAAATGACTTAATTAAATTTATAGAAAAGCAATTGTAGAAAGACTCGCCGAACCAATATGCGAGTCACCGAATAGCTTTGGCGGGCGAGGTCGGGCTCGCCGAAAGGATTGGTTCAAAATTCTAGGCAAGTCGTTGAATGGCAAGGTCTTTCGGTGAATCACCAACAGCTTTTGGCGAGTAAGAATTAGATCGTTGAAAATTACAGTCCAAAAAGGATTCAGGGGTGCAGACAAAGGGCGATCAAGAAGGCTTTCAGCGAACTCAGGCTTCTTGCCAAAAATTAGAGAACACAACAACCCATAAAGCATGAAATTAAAGGCGAGATGGGGACATTAGGCAAACCGCCGAGTCGTTCGGCGAGCTCGACCCAGCTCGCCAAATGACCCAACGTGTCTATTTTCAACCCAACTTCTCAAATACAACCCCGTAAACCCCGTAAACAAAATCAAACCATGAACAACTCAAATTCAAACAAGACTCGAAACACCCATTGCCCTGGGATACTCAGACTTCTCCCGATTTTGCCAAATTTGGCCAATTGATGACATTTGCCCATAAAAACGAAGTCACCCGCTCTATCATTAGGCAAATTACATCGTTTTGCACAAATACAGGCTACTCAGACTTCACCCAACCAAGCCAAATAACATGCAAACACAACCCCACAAAATTTACTTTATTTTAGAGCACAAAAAGACGAAAATTTAACATAGAAAACATTACGGGCTCCTTATCGAATTACAAACAGGCATTCAAACATTCTAATCCTATCAGAGAGGCCCAGCAAACATCATCAACATAATATTGCTTGCATAAGAGTACAAATTACTAAAAATAAATGGGGGATTCGGAAAACCAACATCAAATGCCGAATAATAAGGACTAAAAAGCTAGGAAGCAATGTAATCCACTCCGAACACAAATCCGACAACTGAAATACTTATAGAATGCGGAAATATTGAAAATACTAAGTAGGTGCGAGTTTGGAAAGATGTAAAATGAGGTAAAATGAAAGAGTTTGAAATTTTAAACCTTAGGCCTTTTGATAAATCGTCCAGTTCTCGCCCATTCGGCAACGTTAGTCGTGCTCTCCGAACCACTCGGCGACACACCGAGTGATCACTTACCTCGCCGAGTTTCATAGGACCTCCAGTTATAGTGAGGATCTAAACGACGGACTAGATCGAGATCACCGACCTGGTCAGTGACTCGCCAATAATTTCCTAGGCTCACCGAATTTTACAAACTCCCATTTGAATTTGTCTTCAGTCCAACGACGGTCTAGGTCGGGGTCACCGACCTCTTCGGCATTTCACCGACTAGACTTTAGCTCGCGAATCTGCACTTTTCAAACATTTCCCACACTTTAACATGCACAATCAACATACCATTATTCTAAAATAACAATTTAAAGCAATAAAACCTTGGGTTGCCTCCCAAGAAGCGCCTTATTTAACGTCGTGGCACGACTTCCCCATTTAATTTTGATTTGTGGGGTAGAGATGAGACAGCACATGACCTATTTGGGTCTCCAGTAGCTGAACAAATATGAATTGGGAAGCAGTTATCTCATTCAGCAGTAAGACATTCTCCTTTATCTCATTCAACATCTTGTTGTGACTTTCGAATTTGTGGAGAATAAGTGAGAGTATCTCCTCTATTTGTCCACCCTCATTCACATTGGGCTTTATACGCTCATAAGGGGGAATGTACCGGTCCTTACTTTTATCTGGTGCTTTCGATTCCATGATCTTCTTGGTCACTAGATCCAGCTGAGTCAATAGTGTGGCCAAAATATGGTCTTTCTCAATCTCCTTGTTGGTCATGGCCATGTGATCAAGGATCTGGGCTACTTTTACATAGGGTAGTCGTGAGAGACCCCCTCGAAATATTTGGTCAGCCATTCTTTTGTTTTTTGGGCCAAGACTTTTGTAGAAACAGTCCAACAACACACTTTCTGAGGAAATTCCATGAGCAGGGCATTGCAGGAAGAGTATCTTAAATCTCATCCACAATTCATGGATGGACTCCCCCTCCAATTGTCTAAAACTTAGGATGTTATCCCTAAGAGACATTATCATCAAAAGAGAGAGATCCATTTGGTCACCATTTCTGCCAAACATGTTCCAATTTCCTACTCAAAACAGTGACACAAAGACTAAAACTAAAAATTTAGTAAGCATCACTATAACTAAAAAGAACAAAATTCAACTTAACTAAAAAATCTCAACTAACACAAATCCCCAGCAGTGGCACCATTTTGATTTGACGTATCAGTGACGCTTCATCCAATACTAAGCATCAACGATCGTTCAATAGTAATATAACCCAACTAGTGAGTTGGGGTGGAGTCCCAAGGAAGCGGTTTGTAATCGAGAATTAATAGGAAAGTAAGAACTTCGCTAAAGTCAATTATAGCTAAAGACATATACAAAGAAAAATATATCAAATTAAAGGGTGACACAAGTGTCAATTATCAAGGGGGGTTTGTAGTCAAATTAGCAACTAAAAGCAGTAAAAATATAGAAATACGAATATGGAGACGAGATTCTTGGGATGTGATAGGATTATAGGCTAAAATAAACAATCGGGTTAATACTATTGATAGTAAATCGCTGTAAATTGGTAACTAAGCTAGACTTTAGTGGGGGTAAATTTTCTCTCGAACAATTTACCCCGAATTAAATTGGTTTTTCTCAAACACCGATAAGCAGCAATTTAGCACATCCATCGCTTTAGTCCATTCACTCTCTCGAGCTAAATGCGTGGGAGAGGGTTTAGAATTCACTCTCTCGAGCAGAACCCACGACAACCCAATAACCACTGACTGTCAGTTCAGTAGTTTTGGTTTTAAAACCTCTATCTCGAGCAAGCCAAAAACACGAAGATAAAATTTTATTTGCAACTACAATCCTATTAACTTCAAACACAACTACTGAACGAAATCACCTTTAAAAATCAAATTAACTATCAATTAGCAATACCTAGCAGTAAATTCAACCCATATTCAAATAATCACACCCCAAGAATTGGAGTTTTAGCTAGACATAGTAAAGAGATACAAATCGATACCAAAAAGTGTTTTCATCAAGTGGGTACGATTGATATTGTCTTTACACACGTCTAAAATGAAGAATCTTCAATACCCACTTCCAAATTGCTTAGGAATGGGAATCTTCAAATCTTCAAAAGCTAAGGAACAAAGTCTCCAAAACTAAGTTCTAAAAACTTTGAATAATGTTTGATATTCTAAAAATTCGCTATAGATTGCATACTAAACTAAAAATTCAAACAAGTATTTATAGTTGTCAAAAAGTGTGTTGCGAAGGACCATTCGGCGCAGTTAGTCGGGATCGCCGATCCACTCGATGATCCACCCTTTGGTCTAGTTCATCGCCTTTCTGCATTGGCCTTTAGCAAATTCAAGTTCTGTAACTTAGCGACTACTCCTTTATCTCACTAACTTAATTTTCTCCTTCATAGCTTGGAACACTGGAACATTAGGTGAGACCATAGTCATTCGGTGACTCACCTAATGGTTTAGGCGATCCTCAGGCCGTCTTTTCTTCGTTCTTTTCAGCGTCCTTGTTTCTTTCTGCCCAATAGTGTCCATGCTTTGTCTCTAAGTCCAAATAACTGAAACTCAAGAATTTTCATAAGTTATTGAGAGGAAATATGCATTTGAGGATACTAAATCTATCAAAATAAGGCCCTAAAAGAGTCCAAATCATGGAATCATCACACTACCAGGCCAAAAGAATCAAACAAGCTGAAGAAGTGAAGAAAATCAATCCTACTAATCGCCAAGATCACTCGACGAACCGCCGAGTGGCTCTTTAGCCCACCCAAAGTTCCACCGTGCCAGCCGTAGGGAAGAACCAACTTGGCGACAGAAATGGGTAGTCAATGAATCAGCAAACGACTCCGTGATGGAAATCTTGATCGCCTAAAGTCACATAACCCTGAGGACAAATGGCCAATGCAAACCAGCGATGTATTGGAGTAAAGGGAGGATCGTCGACCTGTTCGGCAAGGCCTAACTTATTTATCCCAATGGCCTTTCAGGCCAAAAATTGGGCAACTATAAATTGGAATTTTAAATGAAATTTGAGGGAGTTCCCAGTTCCCTTTGAGAGTTAGAGTTTTCTCTTAGTTTTATAGTTTTCCATTGTAGACTTTGAGGATTTCTAAGCTTAATTTTGAGGATTTGCAAGTGGATTTCTGAATTTATTCAATTTGGACCATTGTAAAGACTTGAGAACCTTTAACCAGATCATGGCTAATGTATTTGGTAATTGTTTTTCTCTTTTTTATGATGTGTAGCTAAGACCCCAATTCTTAGGGTGTGATCATATGTTTATTTGTCTAATTATCTTATGGGTATTGTTGTTTTAATGTGGGTTTAATCATTAGTTGTGTTTTAATCTATGGATTGTAGTTGCCAATGCAATTCTACCATAGAGTTCTTAGCTTGCTTGAGAGAGATGTTTTGGAACCAAAGCTTTTGATTAATAATTGCAGGTATTGGGTTGATATGGGTTTAGCTCGAGAGAGTGAATCGTAAACCCAATCCTACCTATCTAACTCGAGAGAGTGGATATATTAAGATCATGGGTTATTCATCTTGTTAAGCTTGTCGATGTTCCAGAGAAATCGCCTGAATCATATTAGTTGTTCAAGACAAAATAATTGCACTTATAGTCCAGCCTACCCATAATGTTTCAGCAAATTATTGTTAAATTTCAATTACCCATATAGCATAATTTGCTTATAATTGATCACATCCCGAGAATTCATCTTAATATAGTTGTTTCCCATGTTTTCATACTTGTTTTAGCTGTTAATTGCAAATCAAAACCCCTCATCTGACATTCGTTGTCACCCCTTTTGATTTGTTTGTATGTGTGCGATAATTTCTATCCTATAACCACTTAGACCACTTTATAACTTCGTAACTAAATTTAAACAAGTACCGCTCCCTGTGGGTTCGACCTCAACTCTTCATTGGGTTTTATACTAGATAACGTTCATCTACACCTAGAATCGGATAAGGTGTATTTGAGACGTTAAATCAAAATGGCACCGCTGCCGGGGAGTGGTGTTGTTTAGAATTCTATTATTGAAGTTCAATTGTGATATTTTGTGTTATAGTTGAATCGACTTACTTTAGTTTGTGTTTGTGTTGGTTTATTTTGAACAGAGGAAGAGATGAGCGTGAACGGGAATAACAGTAGCCAAGTGGGCCACCAAGAGGATGTTAGGAATCTTAATGATGTGAATGACCCAATTCAATTGGGTGGTGTTGGTGCAATACTCTACCTCCTGTTGAGGGTAATGTTGTCTTCCATGTTACGAGCACAATGCTACAACTCCTCCAAATGAAAGGATTATATGGAGGACTGGCCCACGAAGACCCCATGAGCATATTCAGAACATCGTGGATGTTTGTGGTCCATTCTCATTTAAGAACATATCACAAGAATCAATCTATCTCAGGTTGTTTCCATTCTCTTCGATGGTTGAAGCTACCAAATGGTTAGCTGAGTTACCGAGGGATTCTATCACCAATTGGGATGAGCTGACCATGGTGTTCTATGTGAAATTCTTTCCCCCGTCAAAGATAATGACGCTCAGATATAGTATCCAAGGTTTCAGACGCTTGGAGGGTGAACCTATCCACGAGAAATGGCTGAGATTTCAAAAGTTGGTACTTCAGTGTCCGACTCATAGACCGTTGAACCACATATTGCTACAAAACTTTTATAAGAGTCTTGACTCGGTGAACAAAAGAGTTGCTGATCAACTTATTCCCGAAGGTATAATGCAACAACTCTATGAAGTAGCATCTCAACTCCTTGATGGCATGACCAAGATAAATAGAGTGTGGTACACTCGTGAGGACCAGGTGTCTCCTCTCACTTTTAGGATGACAAAAGAGAAGATCGAGAAGGATCAAGAGAGAGACCAAAATATGGCCAAAATGATAACCCAACTTGATTTATTATCGAAAAATGTGATGGATAGTGGGTTGAAGTGTGTAAATGTTATGGGTGTTAGTGGAGTAAGCCCCGAAGAAGCACAATTTGAAGCGTTGTACAATGAGGAAGTGAACTTCTTTGCAAATCAAGGAGGAGGATTGAATTCAAATTACCCAAGGCTAGGTGGAAATCCGGGTTGGAATACAGATGATAGATGGAGATATCATGACAGGGAATGGCGTGATCGTAATGCCACTTAGAAGGAAAGGGATGGTGAAAAGGAAAGATACGTCCCACCTCATGAATGCCAAAATCCTAAAGAGCATAGAGCAGACCCGGAGAACTTCCGTATGGAAGACATGTTTGCACGCATTCTCAATAAGGTAGACGGGTCAGACAAAGTGTTGAAAGAGATGAAGAAGGATGTCTCAACTCTCAATCAAATGGTGACTTCTCATTCAGTCTCTATTAAACAACTGGAGACACAAATGGGTCAAATCTCGACTTAATTGAATCCACGGCAAAAAGGAGGGTTGCCTAGTGACACAACATCCAACCCCAAAAATGAAGTTTGAATTAGTATTTCCGTTATGCCACGACATTAAATAAGGTGCTTGTTGGGAGGCAACACAAGTTTTTGATGTTTTAAATGTTGATTTTGAATAACGGGTGTTAATTTTGTAGGTTAAAAAGTGAAAAGTGTTGGAAACTGGGCAATTAGGCGAGCCAAAAGTCCAATCGGCCACTCACCGAAGAGGTCGGTGAGCCCAACTTGGACCTCCATTGGAACCACCAAGCTTGATGAGGAACTCTATAAAACTCGCAAGCCAAAGGATCAGTCGACGACTTGCTGAACAGGTCGGTGAGCCCGACTTTGTCCGCCATTTGAACCCCTAAATTGTTGGGAGTTCTATAAAACTAGGTGAGCCAAATTACCACTCGGCACATTGCCAAGTGGATCGGTGAGCCCAACTTATACCACCAATTGGCGCGCGAACTCAAAGGTCTTAAAATGAGACAAACGGTTTTGAATTAAAAAATCCTTCATTTTCTCACCTTTTCAACTCCCGTACTCTCTCACTGATATTAGTTTTCAATATTTTTTTCTCTTTTACTATCATTTTATTGGGACCATTGCTCGGGATGGAATTTGGATTTACTTTGCCGCCTAGCTTTACAAATCTCATTCAACATAAAAGGTTGGTTTTCCGAGCCCCAAAATCTATATATGGTTGAACTTGAATGCAATCGGTATTTTGTTATTGAATATCATTGGGTAATCATCGTGTGAGTTTCTGTTTGCCTAATTTTAAGTGAAATTGTTATTAATCGGCCTTTAATCATGATTCATGTGTCTTTGCGTGTTGAAATTGAGTCAAAATTGTTGGGTTATGTTGAAAATGTGTTGGGTCTAGCGGAATGAAGTCTGAGTAACCTCGAATTGTGCTAAATGTTTTATTTTTCCAAATGATGGAGTGCTTGACGTCATTCTTAAGGGTAAAAGACATCAATTTGCCAATTTTAGCTAAATCGGGGGAAGTCTGAGTACTCTGAGGGCATGTGTAGTATGGTTCTTGCTTTAATTTCATAGTGTAAGTGTTTAATTTTGGTTTCATGGGATGCAGGTTTGATTTCAAAGATTAGGGTGAAAATTGGCATGAAGGACCATTTGGCGAGCTGGGTCAAGCTCGCCGATTGGTTTGGCAGTTCGCCAAACATCCCCTGGATCACCTTTTATTTCTCTAAATGTTGAGTTTTTGTTTTGTAACTTTCGGCGATATGCCTGAGTTCACTCGGCGACTCACCGAAAGTACTTCTTGAACGCCCTTCTGCGCCCCTAATTCTTTCAAATACATTGTAACTTTCGGCGAGCTACTTCTAGTTCACCAATTGGTTTTGGTGATCCGTTGAATGGCCCTAGATATAGATGACCAGCTTTGAACTCGTGAAATTTTTATGTTGCAACTTTCGGTGAGCCCGATATAGCTCGCCAAAGTGGTTCGACGACTCGCCGACCGATTCGGCAAGTCTTCCTGCAGTTATTTTCTGAAGTGTTTCTTGATTTTTTCTAAGTGTTTCTACATTGTTTTGTAGGAATGGCTAAACCTAAATTTTCCAGTAGAGACATGTCACCCCGGAAGCGGGCATGAGGCATCACTATAGATGAGGATGCAGTTGTATCCCGAGAAAAGGCAACAAAACTCCCTACCAAGGGAGAAAAAGGCAAAGGCAAGGGCAAGGCGCCCGTGGTTGAGACATCGAAGGCTAGCTCTGACAGGGAGGGAGTTTACGAGACACACCTCACCACTTTCGGCAATGATGAGGATTCTCATAATTCTCAGGCTTCCATCTCTGAGTCTGAGGATGACCAACTATTACAGGCCTGGAGAGCAGAGCTTCGCTCTAAGGCGTTGAATTATCCGTCGAGGATCCCGGTGCCTCCGACTCTTACCCCTCCAACTTCAGCTCCAATGCCTCCTCCAGAGAAGACAGTAGTCCCAGCACCACCAGTACAGGGTCCTCCTCCCCGGTCACTCAACCGGCTAAAGGCTGAGGGTTTGAGGCCCATTCTAGAAGAAATGAATTTGTCTACCGACGGTATAGTGGACAGATATCCGGAGGTGTGGAACACTATCAAGTTCCACAACTTTGAAATTTTCACCAAACCCTGGGGCACCTACATTCCCAATTGGGTCCGAGAGTTTTATTCTGCCTATGGTGAGCTGGTCCCTAAATGGAAGAAGAAGGTCAGCATATTCAGGCCGGTTGATTCTGTGATAGTTCAGGGAAAGAAGGTGAAGTGCGATAGTTCTGACATCAATGTTGTTCTAGGGTGCACTTATAATTTCATGCATCAGTACATCAACTTGGTCCAAAAGAAGACCTTGGAAGATCTGAAGAGTTGGCTAGCACCCCTTATATCTTATGCCACCCTAAGGTGGATAGAGGTTGGTGTACCAATAGAGAATAAGGACCTGAATGTTACTGCCAAATACTAGTTCGGGTTCATTAGTAGTACTATCATGCCATCAAGAATGAGTCCATTCTCAGACACCTGAAGGTAGCATGTCTAGGGTCCATCCTTTCTCTCTAATCACTGAATTTGGGACTATTGATTGAGCAGGAGATGGCCATGAGGGCCAAGCAGCATCAGACCTCGCTCATGTTCCCGGTAGTGATCATAGAATTATGTAGACGGACCCGTGTTCCCAGAGATGAGAAGACGGATGTGAAGGTCACTCCCAACTCTTCTACTGACATCCGTCGTATAGAGGCCCAGTAATTACGGGATGAGGCTGATCGGAGGAGGGAAACACCAGTGGACACATCTCCGGAGGTTGATATGCTACCTAAAGACAGATTTTTGCCTACTCAGGCCAGTGGGCCTTCAGGTACTTCCATACCTACTGCTTTCGAGACTCCTGGTACTTCTAGTGCACCCCCTCCCCGTAGATATTCGGTTGCTACTGCATCTGCTTTCCGACCCCCTATCACCTAGGCCATGCTTTATAAGATGGGCCATTTATCCCATTCTGCTTATGTATGTGCCTCCTGGGTTGAGGTTGTTATGTCTGGGATGATAGAGAGGACGATAGATGCTACATTGGCCCCACTTAGGGCTGAGATGAGCGATCGCAAGTTGGCACTAGATGCCCTTACTGTTAGAGTCGCGACTTGTGAGAAGACCTATGGTGCTACAGAGAAGGTGACAACCTTAAAGGCTGATATTACTGAGTTGAGAAAGGATGTGGACCAGTTGAAGTCCACTAAAATGTCTATGTTGTTTGGGACTGTGGAGATTCCAAATATGCCGAGTGCAAATATTCCAGCTTGTTCTGAGGTTCCTCTAGCTACCACCAGAGATGAGGTTAGAGCTGATGATGTTGCCGCTAAGTTAGAGGCTGAGACAGATGAGGAGTAGCTTGGTGTTCATGAGGAGACGGTCTACGATAACCTAGTTGACTTGGAGGGTACAATGTTCGAGACTGCTAGGCAGACATCACTTTGGGATACTCCTATGTTAGGCTCCAATGGAGCCAAGGATGTTGAGACACCAGGCACTGATGCCCAGACATAGGGAGCTGTGGTGCAGACTTCACCCCAGGCCTACCCTAGAAGGATGATTCTCTTTGCCTCCTTTCTGTTCTCTTTTTAGACTTTTTTTGTTTTTAGTTGCATTTGAGGACAACTACGTATTTTGTTGGGGGGTGAGGTATTTCCATACCTACCTCTTGTGGTTGTTTTGTGAATAGTGACTTGACTCTTATTGTGTTTTTGTGAATATTGGAGCTCATTAGTATATATTTATCTTGGTTGATTTGATTGTGGTTGTTGATAAATTGTGGCCCATTGTTTTAATTTGAAAATGGTGTTGAAATGGTTTTGAACCAAGTTTAAAAAAAATTCCACCTCTTTTGTATGTGATTGTGGTTATTCTTATGCAAATATGAGTGTCGGTTGTGGTCAATACTGATGACTTGAATAGTGCTCTTAATTGAAGAAAATGAAGTGTGGCTACGATGAGGCAAACTAAGTTATATAGGCAATATGTGAACTTTTAGCATCTCGTTGTAACTAGTCGATTGGTGATTGAGTCTCTTGTGATGAACATTGCACGCTAGCTAGAAAGTGTGGAGTCTTATTTGATAATTGTACCAATGCCTTGTGTGGTGAGGTTTTCTTGAACATTGTGCTTGATGACACCTAGAATTTGCCCCGTTGGTCCGATTGATTCAGTGAAGCAAGCAATTGAAATGATCTTAGGCGAGAATTTTAAAGAGTGAGCCAATTTGACAATATACCTCTTTGTGGCCAACCTTGTGAGATGTGTGACCCTTTCTTGGCATCTTTGCCTATCCTTTTCTTGGAAGAAACTTGAACAACTTTGACCTCTTTATCCAAAAACCCATAACCTTCATGAAGTATTGGTTCGTTTGAATAGCCAACTTAGGCCAAAAGCCTATGTTGGGGGTGTGGTGAAAAAGAAGGAAAGTCAAGAAGTGTAAAAAAATTTCCCTTTGAAGGATTGTTTTGAAAAAGATGGAACCCCTCCATGTAAAAAAAAAAAGCAAAGAAAAAGAAGAAAGAAAGGAAAAAGATTGAAAAAGAGCAAAAGTTGTGAAATAAAGTGTGTGAAAATAGTAAAACAAATGGGGTATCCGGTGATTCATGTTTAGTCAAATAATGGGGTGGGTTATAATCATGTTTGAATGTGAAAGAGAAGGAGAAAAAGTGAGTTTCAGGCCATACTTTATGAAGGTAGAAGACACTAAACCTAAATTACCATACATTTACAATCAGCCCCATTACAAGCCCTAAAAAGACCTTTGTGATCTTTAGTGAGCTGAAACGAATGTTGATTGGAAAATAAGGGCACGTCTATGGGTGGAGTCATGCATGTGTTCTTCTTTTTTAATGTAAGAGTTGTATGTGATTCCGGGACCTTTATTTTTTGAGAAATTTTGTGTGAATATGGAATCATCTTTGTTGTGAGGGCATTTGAGTACCTTTGTTGAGCTTGAACTTGCATTTAAAGCAAGCATTGTGATCTTGAGTACACTTGATAATGGTGAGTCACAATTTGAATCTTTGAGTGCCCAATTGAGCATTATATGTGTAGTTTGAACCTTTTGTGTGCATTCATGTTGAGTCTTAAGCAGCATTGTTTGTAGACATCCTTGTTGAACCGATTGATCATGAGTTTTACCTAAGGACAAGCAAAAGTTTAAGTTAGGGGTGTTGATGAGTCCGAGATTTGGACTCATTTAGGGCTTTGTTTTGATAGTTTTAGTGTCCTCAAATGCCTAATTAATGCTATAAATTGATGTTAAAGCATTGATTTTCAAGTATGTAGACGACTCTGCGATGGCAACCTTGATTGCCTAAAGTCATAGAACCCTAAGGACAAATGGCCAATGCAAACCGACGATGGATTGGAGCAAAGGGCAGACCGCCGACCTGTTCGGTGAGGCCCGACTTATTTCGCCCAATGGCCTTTCAGGCCAAAAATTGGGCAGCTATAAATTGGAATTTTAAATGAAATTTGAGAGAGTTCCAGTTCCCTTTAAGAGTTTTGATCCCCAAGTTTGGGAGTTAGAGTTTTCTCTTAGTTTTAGAGTTTTACATTGTAGAATTTGAGGATTTCTAAGCTTAATTTTGAGGATTTGCAAGTGGGTTTCTGAATTTATTCAGCTTGGACCATTGTAAAGACTTGAGAACCTTTACCCAGATCATGGTTAATGTATTTGGTAATCGTTTTTCTCTTTTTATGATGTGTAGCTAAAACCCCAATTCTTGGGGTGTGATCATGTGTTTATTTGTCTAATTATCTTATGGGTATTGTTTTTTAATGATGAAATTGTTGTTTTAATGTGGGTTTAATCGTTAGTTGAGTTTTAATCTATGGATTGTAGTTGCAAATGCAATTCTAGCATAGAGTTCTTGGCTTGCTTGAGAGAGAAGTTTTGGAACCACGCTTTTGAGTAATAATTGCAGGTATTGGGTTGATATGGGTTTATCTCGAGAGAGTGAATCCTAAACCCAATCCTACCTATCTAGCTCGAGAGAGTGAATATATTAAGATCATGGGTTTTTCATCTTGTCAAGCTTGTCGATGTTCGACGAAAATCGCCTAAATCGTAATAGTTGTTCGTGAGAAAACTATTGCACTTATAGTCCAGCCTACCCACAATGTTTCAGCAAATTATTGTTAAATTTCAATTACCCATATAGCATAATTAGCTTATAATCGATCGCATCCTGATAATTCCTCTTAATATTATTGTTTCCCCTGTTTTCATACTTGTTTTAGTTGTTAATTGCAAATCAAAACACCCCATCTGACATTTGTTGTCACCCTATTTGACTTGTTTGTATGTTTTCGATAATTTCTATTCTTATAACCGCTTAGACCACTTTATAACTTTGTAGCTGAATTTAAACACATACCGCTCCCTGTGGGTTCGACCCCGACTCTTCGTTGGGTTTTATACTAGATAACGATCGTCTACACCTAGAATCGGATGAGGTGTATTTGAGACATTAAATCATGCTTAGAAAAGTGTAAGTAACTATTATATAGTTTCCACACCCGTCCCTTAGCCCACACAATAACCCATCAAAGTCGTGTTTGTTTATGGTCGAGCATAATAAATTAGCGGAGCAATACAGTAAAAGCAAGCCTATGACTTCATTTTGTGAAGCATGTGAATTTTTTTTTAGAGTTAGTATTTCTATGTTGTAACATTGAAATTCAAACAGTAAAAATGAGTGAAAAGTGGACAATTATTTGTGGTAAGGGCACATGTTTGACTATGGATAAGTGATGTTGCATGGAACTCTATGTTTGAGTTGCTAAAAGTCATTAAGACAATGATTGAGGCCATGAGGTTTCAATATATTTGCATGGATTGAATTAAACATATGACATGCTTGGTTTTGAAGTGATAAGGGCCTTAAGAGTTGTGTAGCCAAAGCACTTGTTTGAGGCCAAGTCGTAAGTTAAGGTCTAGTGTGGAATTGTTCGAGGTCGAACAAAACTATAAGTGTGGGGTGCTGATCTTGGACATATTTATATGTGTAAAAGCCAAATGAAACTCATACTTTAGATAAGTTTGAGAGCAAAATCCTATTATGTTGATAATGTTTGAGTCGTGTTTATATATTTCAACTAACCAATGTGATTAGGAGTTTGTAGAATGGAAAGCGCATGAAATGGGCACAAAATGACAAGAAACGAATTAGAGATGAAACGGAAGTGAAGAAGCAAAAGAGGCAACCCTCGAAAGAGTGAAAGAAAGAGTTGATGAGAAATAACCCAGCTTCGTATTGGCGCTATGTCCTAGAGCTAGGAATTAAAAGTTGGCTCAAGAAGAGAAGGCATTGGTGAGGAAATAAAAGGTTTGTACCAACTCTTTGTCGCGGACCTACGTGCTAGATTGTTTCCGCATTTTTCCAAGCTGTAAGTAGGCTCGTTTTTATTATTATGAGTCATTCTTTTTTTTTAATTTTCGTAGGACAAGACTTGGACGGCTTTATCTTCCAATATTAGGGTTCATTACTACTCTTTTTCATCTTGTGAATTCTCTTATGATTATTGAACAATGGAATATTGAGAATCGAATTATGAGTAGCTAAATCCCTTTGTTCTAGAGATGTGGCTATGAAGGATTATGTAGTATTGAATATATGGAATGAGTTTGGTTATCACTACAAATTATTCTTGTGTTCTTAAATTTATTATTTTAATGTTTGATCGCCATTAGAATAAACTTATTGTATGTCTTGAACTTGGCAGAGGAATAGAGAGATAGAACAAGGAACATAAGAGGCATGATCTTTTCTAGTACACAAACTAGTGTTGATTTGTATCTAGGATAGGGATATACCTAGTTACCATGCCTGGTTACAAAACAAGACGAAAATCTAGTGTTCTGCATTGATTTGGTCTATCAACGCTCAATGATGTAGTTAGACTGTCAATTATGGTGTGGTAGATGATTAGATGTTGGGAGATGTAATCATATAATTAGCCTTGTAAACCAGTGATTTGATAACCACTCGAAGTCCATAGAAGAGGAATTCTTAGTCAAGTTGTAGCCTTGGAATTTCCGAAGTCATTGTTTTGACTCCGGATGAAATTGAATCATAATTAGTTAATTAAGTTCTTTAAATTGTGAAATTATTAGCTTAGAAATACCCATCAAACTCTCTTGACTCACTTGCATTAAATTTGTACTCATTAGTGAAATTGAATATCATCTAATCGTAAGTCATTTGGGTTCGATAATTTGGCCAATAAAGAGTCACTATATTACTTATGTGACCACGTACACTTGTGTGTGCATTTGGAAGCAACAAGAAGGTAGAAGTAAACATCAATATGGCCTCGAAGAGAAGATCAACAGCTCAGTCATGGAGATCTGAATGCCGAGAACAAATCACAAATGTGGAGAAGATACGATTTTCTATTCTAATTTAGTTGCTTTTTCAGATTTTAGACTAGACGTGCTTATGTTATTTTTTATTTGGGCCTAGTTTAATTGGGTTGGGTCATGTTTGTTAAGAATTGTTATATATATAAGAAAGGAAAAAATTTCAAAATGTCAATATTTTGACATTTAATAGGACCCCTTAGCCACACTTTCAATATTTATTTAAAATGTCAATATTTTAGTTTGTTATATATCTGATTTATGCATTTTACATTTGTTTGATTTGCAAGAATACAATTATTTAATAACAGAAAGGAGAAAATCAGGAGAGATAATATTTTAAAATAAAGGAACATATCACTTAAAATTCTCATCAGTTACAATTTCAAAGAAATATCTTTTCTCATTCGATTGGATCAACTTTCTTTTTTATTATATTTTCATCGTAATTGTATACTAATAATTTTTACATTTTATGTGCTCACTTTACTATTCAAATTAAAATTGGTATTTTACTTTCATAGTGAAAACTACAGATTGTATCCCACCGATCAAAATTGTATCACATGACTGTCAAATATTATTTTTTTTATTTGTATTACAAAAATATTATTGATTGTATTCCAATATAATCTAATCATTACATATAAATATGATTTATGAAATGATACAAGATTCTGGAAAAAAATAGCATACATGGTAGAAATAATACAATCTGTCGAGGAAGGATACAATATTCAAAAAAAAAATACAAATTGACTATGAAAGAAATAGAGATACAAGATTCTGGAAAACAAATAGCATAGAAAATAATACAATCTGTTGAGGAAAGATACAATATTCTAAAAAAAATAATACAAATTGACTGTGAAAAAATAGGATACATCTATGCTTAAGAAATACAAATCTATTTGACATACCTATTTGAATGGCAGCAAACTAAAAAAAAATACAATATTTTAAATAAAAATACAAATGATGAGTAAAAGAAAAACAATTGAAAAACAAAAATTAATATGAATACAATTTTGGTATGAATAAAATTTTGCAACCTTCTTCTTTGACTCTCTCTTTCTTCTTCTTCTTCTTCTATGTTCTTTTTTCCGAATTTTTTTCATCAAACTCGAATCTGAATCTTTATTCACTTGTGCATTAGTAACCTTATAAGCAAAATTCGAAATTATTAAATATGAATGTATAAAAAATCAAACAATATATGATGTATGGATGTTAATGTAGATTACTACAATCTTCTAAATCTCAAATATGAAAACAAAATCACAAAAAAAATCGAACAATATTGTTTAAAAGACGAAAAATCCGAAATACATAAAAGAGAAAAATCTCAAAAAATACTTGGTGAATTTGAAAACAAACTCACAAAAAAATGAACAATAATGTTTAAAAGATGGAAAATTCGAAATACAAAATACTTGGTGAATATGAAAACAAAATCACAAGAAATCTCAAAAATACTTGTTGACTTCGAATTTACCTTTATTAATGGGTGAAAATCTTTTGAATTAATTGTGACATTTCTTGAACAAAGTGTAAGAAATTATAAGAGTTGATTTTCTTGAACAAGGAAAGGAGAAAACAATGGTGAAAAAGGGAAGAGAGAGAAAGGAGCAATTTGGGTAAAACCTAGAAAGGAGAGGTAAGTGGGAAATGGAGGTATTTTTTATAAAAAAAAATTACTGGAGTTAAAAAAAAAGGTCCAATGTTGGCTAATTTGAGAAATAAAAGGAAAGAATTTTAATTATATTAGGATACAATTATTTTCTAAAATATTGACATATGGATATTTTTAATAATTATTTTAAAGTGTAGATGTTTTTAATAATTATATTAGGGGTAGTGACTAGTTTACTAATTTTCCCTATAAGAAATGACCCAAAAGGCCACAATTAACTTTTTTTAAACAAATATGGAAAAATTACAAGAATATATTATTTAAGACTTTAATTAACAATATATGTATATACTCTTTTTTATTTACAAAGGTAGGTTTTTAATTACTAACCTAACAGAATATTCAATTTTTTATTTTTTTATATATATATTGTAGTATACGTATTTCTTTTCTTTTTTTAGGGGCTATGTGCTAAATTTATGGGATTGATAATTCTTGTTTATTTTGACTTTCCAATCATAATTATACTCTTTTATATTATTATTTTTGCCATATACTGATTTTCTCTCTCATAATTTTTTATTCAATCAAATCAAAATATCAAGGTAGCCTTAACACTAAATTATTAATTGTAGCCTTAAATCAAATATTTTGTTTAAGACCTTTAATTAACAATATATGTATTTATTCTATTTTATTTATAAAATAATATTTTTAATTATAAACATAACATATTTTAAAAAAAATCGAGATATATATTATACCCTTTTTTTCTCTCCTTTTGGAATTAATATGCTGATTTTTTGGAACTGATAAGTTACTTCTCTTTAAAAATTATGATTTTCTCTCTCTCTCTTCACTTTTTATTTAATCAATCAGAAAATAGATTTTTGTCGTCTCTCAATTCTTCTTTAAATAGATCTTATTATTAATCATAACTGTTGTGGTTCAAAATGGTATAACATTACCATTTGGTATTAATAGGCACTACATAATTTTATAAATAGTATCACTACTTTTATATTAATATGTATATACCATGTATGACCTATAATAGTTCTTAAGTAATTCTATTGTTTATATGAATACACCATATGTTAAATTAACAATATAACTCAATATATACCAATAAATAACACAAATATGTACTATATTTTTAATGAATATTCAATCATTTAATATATAAATATTTATACCAATTATAGAAATAATGTTATACCAATAATTATTTTAAAATATACCTTTAAATTTACCAATATATATGAAATTATTATTTTAAGTTTTAACATCTAATTTGGGCTAAAAAAATATTTTATACCATAAAAAAACTAACTTTCACAATTTGATATATTTAAATTGTAACTTATCATTTCGAATTACTTACTTAACATTTCGAATTAGTAATCACTATCCAATCATTTTTAAAGTTGGTATATAATTTGATATATATATTTAAGTTGTAACATAAAATTACTCTTATATTAATAGGTAATCTTACACCATTAAATGCCACATAGTAATTCTTAAGTAATTATGTTCTTAAGATGAATACATTGTGTATTAATCTAACGATATAACTCAATATGTACCAATCTGTACCATATTTCAACAAATAATCAACCATTCAATATACAAACACTTGTACCAACTATTGAAATAACATTACACCAACAATTATTATAAAACATACCTTTAAATATTTTATTATTACCTTACCATTATTTATTTTATTTAGAAATGGAAGTTAGAAGGACTAACACAGCAACAAAAGGTTGTACTTAGTAACACATGTTGTACGGTGAATTAGCAACAAAAGGTTGTACTTAAAGTAACACACGTTGTATGGTAAATTGATTAATTATAAAAAGTTTTTTGTTGTCCTACTTCAGTAGCTAACACGTGTTCAATATCGTGTCATTTTTTTCCTGGTTTTATACTCTTCTACTTTCTTCTAGATCTGTTGTTGTCTCTGAAGCCCAATTTTGATTTCACAATTTCATGGGTTCAATGAGGATCAATTACACATATTATGATTGAGCAGTTTGTTAGTAAATCACAAGATAAGAGCATTAATGTTCACAATTTCACTACTTACTCTCACAGAGGTATCCGATCTATTCATATAATTGTTCACAATTTTGGCTGTTCTGTAAAATGATTATGCTTCCATCCATGTGATTTTTGTTTTTTTTTTTTTAATCTCAAATTCATCAACTTTTTGTTGGTGATTTTTTCTGCAATATTTATGTATAGTTCCTGCACTTCATTTATCAACCCTTTTAATTTTCTTTTGAGTTGTTTCTTACTGATTTATCACATGCATGTTGATGTAATTTTCTTATTTAGTCATGTACGTATGTTTAAAAGTACAAGGCAAAGGAAGAAGAGATAGATGAGATTGTACTACGAAAAAGAAGGAAAAGTTATTAGATGGATATCACTTTCAACTTTTATGGTGTAGGTAATGTTTTGTCAATACTTTTCAATTTCCCATGGTGTCTTCCCTTTAACGTATTATATGCATGCTTACTTATAAATTCTATAATTTTCTGAGAAGTTGATGTGATGAAGAGTCTAATTAGGCTACCTGTCCCAGATGCGGAATCAAGTTTGAATTGTATGGGACCAATTTATACATACTGTGTTGGTGAAACTTTTTAAAGATGCACATGTTTTTCTCACATATTTAGCTTGGAATGGATGATATGAGAGTTACACGAAAATGTCATCACAAGTATCTTTTGATTTAGTTTCTTAAGATTATGAATTGGGTAGTACAGTTCGTATGAATTTCAGTGAGATGAGATATTCTCTCATTAGTTTCAGTTGATAATTCTTTTGTTGATTGCAAAAGCTAAAGGAGTAGCGATTTACTAATTTCAGTGTTAGTATCATCGTCATGTTGCAAGTTAAACATGTAGCAAGAGTTTCAGTTAACCTACATAAGGGCATTGCAATTGAGCCGATTTTACAAATTGTTGGTGAGCTATTCATGATCAATAATTATTTGATGAATGGTGGTTGACCTATACATAGAAATATCGAATTTATCCCGAGGTTGCAACATTACTTTTTATATATATATCCATCTACAGGGGTTCTAGCTTCATAATAATATTAACTCAGATAGTTACTTAAAAAGGAAAAGGGTGAAACTAATTTTGATATCTAAGGAATATCTCAGCAGATGTTTGTTTCGGGAAGTAGGACGAATAAATAGCTTAAATAACTATATAACAGATACAGATCCAATCAGCAAAGCACACGATTTTGGACACTTAACCTTGTGATATAAATATCTGTTCACTTTTCTTATAGTTTAAGAAAAAGGCAGTGAAAAAAATAGTTGTAAATTGGTATAAACCTGTCATTCTTAATTATTATTTTTTAAGTAGGAAGGACGTTATCAAGCCTTTCTATATATTTGCTTAAGAAGTATATTGATATACATTTTACTTGAATGAACAATATTTTTGTTATCCGTTTCAGGTCATTCATGGTCTGAGTTGATGGGTTGCTCCAGACAAGCCTCTTGATTGTGTAAGTCATCCCAATCAATTTTCTACACTGAATAAATTAAAGAAGATATCAGGGTAAATTAGTCTTACCATTCAAACCTATGATCTCTGAAATGATGTTATTCATTGAATTTTCGTGTAAACAAGTGGAGCGAGGATCATTCCAAGAAAGATATTCGAGGCTATTTTTTTCTCAAATGACGTGTATTTGATATTTTTTTTCTCATATATAAATAGATATTCGTGGCATATATACATTTCTCATTAATTTTTAAATCAAAAACAAGGATAGGATATCCAAGTATATTGCAGTATTGAGGAATATTATTTTTAAATTGTTATGCCTGAGCAATTTTTGTATGCATTTTAAGGTAAGTATTGCAATTTCTTCTCGAGAGAAGATTGCAGGATCGAGTTTATGTAGTTTAAACTTGGTTGTTGTAAATTTTCTCTTTTTTTCTTTCATATTTGGGACCAATAGACTGAACTCTTCCATTTATCAGAAAAAAGAGTAAAATGATTTACAAATGTGCAACATATTCGCTTTTTGTTCATAGTCTGAATGCATAAGGATTTTTTCTTGAATGACTGTTCTTTTGGTAATTTCCTATCATGGTCTCAATGTGGCAGGTCAGATTTCAGCAAACACACCAAAACAGATCAACTCGAATGAGATGATGCATATGCTGGGATAAACAGATCTTCCAATGTTAAGATAGCAAGAAATACATTCAAAAGATGCTGAAAAAGATAATGGTCGAAAGAAGATACCTTACCCAAAACACAACGGGTTTGCATCCAAAATGCAGAGGCATACATCATCCTCATAGACCTGTAGTTAAATCAAACTGCACCAAGAATGGGATGCTAATCGTATGTGCTGCTTATTAATTTGATGATGTTTGAAGCCTGCTTTGAAACCTCGCAGGTCGCTGGTAGGCACGTTAGAGTTTGCAGACACGATAAAAATGATCTTGCATGAACTTTAGAAATATTTTCAGTTTCTACAATTTCAAATTTGTAACTATAACTAGAGTAAGGGTACATAAAATACTTTTAATTTGTATATGTTGTCATAATTTGATTAATGACAATAATAACATAGTAATGTTCTCAGTAGTTATTCACCAACTTTTTATTGACAACTGAACATAAAATTTGATAACCAAAATATGCCCATCTAGTACAAAAATATATGAACCTATTTTAACATCTAATTTTCGCCAAAAGAACATTTTATACCTTAAAAAAAACTAACTTTCTGAACTGGATAAGTTATCAATACTAGAATGAATACCATTAATAAATACTAATCAATGGCTTTGTTGATCTGATAATATCTTGCTTTGTTGTTTGGACACCAATTTGGTAATCAATGGCTTCCATTGCTCTACCAACACATGTTACACACAATGGTTACTTTGAAAAGAAATCAGAATTGCATTTTTTTTATCTAAATAAACTTGGACACCCATATCGTTATGAATCTTCATTGGTGGAGATGGACCACTCACGACATATTTCAGTTCTAAATGAAAGATTGTCATGTCCACACCTAAATGGGAAGCAATAATGGTAATTAAGCCTTCATAATTGGTGTTGCATCATATATCACTCCTTCAATATCGTACCTGTTTTAGACCAAAATTTATTAGTAGTGCATCTCGTCAAATAGCATGGTCAGTTCAATGTATTCAAATTATATATTTGCTTTAAAGAATGCTTTTTGCTGACATGATAACTTTTAACTTAAGTATTGTGTTTACACCATCAATATGCACCGAAATATAATCAATACGTACACCATCATCATGTACAAAAAAAAATAAAATTGAATGACACCAAAAAAAATCAGAAAGTATACTAAACATGCAGTCCATCATTTTCGCTAATTAAAAATGATCAATTTAACCAAATCAATTATCAAAACAAATAATCAGTAAATATTCTTTCTATCAGAATCTCAAAACCCTACAAAACAAATCAAAGATTTAATAACAAAAAAAATAAAATAAAAATAAAAACCAAATTGGTGAATAACACCAAAAGCCTATTTTACACCATTAATTAAACGACTCTTCATAGACAAAATTCAATTTTATAAAAGCAATTTTTAATGTTGATTTGCGATTGTAACATAAAAACACATAGCAAAACTGATGTGTTGTACACAACGATCATATTTTTTCAAATTAGACAAGTCACTTAAAAAAACACCAATTCAATATTGAATTATCTTAATACTTGATGCATCCCAACATTCTTTATGTTGAATTAGGATTGAATAATTATTGGTATCCATGATTGAACAGTCGACCAGAATGAATAGAAAGAGAGTTTTATTTTTGTTAAGAAACCTTTTATTGATAGAGAGAATATTTATTACCAATTTGAGTAAAATGGGGAACAACAAAAATCGTGGAGCACTAATCAAACATTTTTTCTTTTAATTTTACATTTTTTTTAATAGTAAAACCTAACTTTGAAAAAAAAAAAACTATTGTTATACAGTGATAATTAAGGTACTTATTTGTACACTTACGTTTTTTTCCCAAAAATATTTACCTTGTATTGCCTTATTTTAAAAAAAATCTTTTATCGTGCATTGCAAATAAATATTCTATTTTAAAAATTATAATGCATATTTAATTTTCAATATAACAAACCAAATATTCAAAAAAAAATAAAAAAATTCATGTATTGTAATCTCCACAATACTAATAATCTCAGCAAAACTCTAACCATCATCAAACTACTCCTAAGCTATACCCTAAATCTGACCCTGCTACATTCTACACTTGAGTAGAAGGTTCAAACCTCATCATCAGTATAGCATCCCCTTCCCCTTTTTTCATTTCCACTCCCTCCCCCGTGTAAACTAAAAAGCTCATTTGTTAATTTTTATATATATATTTTTTAGGTATTTTTTTTTGTTTTCCACCTGGTGTTCAGAATCCACATTGGAGCTCCGACTAAATCCGGATCGCGCTCTGCAGAGCCCATTCAGGGGTGGCGCTACCAACAAGATTTTCCCCATACCTAGGGCTTGAACCCGAGACTTCTGATTAAGGGTGAAGCACTCTCACCAGTGCACCACAATCCATTTATATTTATAATATCTAGAAATGCTCAACAATAACAAAGGTATGTTAACCAATAAAGGTGCATTTTCAAATTATAAAAGCTACAGGAGAAATCCTTTCAATTATGAGAAAAGTGTGTTGCTTAAGTGAGTCTTCTATCAGCATATGCACTTTATTCCTTTGGGCAGATCAAACCCTTTGTGCTGAATAAAAGGAAAGCCACGTGATGTTCATTGGCAATGAGATTTATCCAATGGAATAAGTAAATGGATGGAACTGTTTCTCCCTTGACCAAAATTTCAAGTTTGAACCTTGGGTATAAAAAAAATTCTTGATTGGGAGCAGTTCCCTTTCAAATGGGGCACGAATCCGGATTGGTCAGCCTCCGATGAAGATACCATACACCCAATGAAAATACAAAAAAAGAGGAATAAAGCGCATTTGTTGTCCCGTAAATAAAGGTCTCTAATTTAATCCCTGAATATGGACCCTACGCAGCGCCGATCCGAATTCATCAACCTCCAATGTAGGTACTAGACACCCAATGAACCCCCCTCCCCCCCCCCCCAAAAAAAAAGAAAAAAGGAATAAAGTGCATTTGCCATCCTTAAATAAAAGACTCCAATTTGAGCCCTGAATATGGAAAAATCCTAGGTCGGGAGCACCTCCTTCCCCCCCCCCCCCACCCCAAAATGAGGCCCTACGCGGTGCGAATCTTGACGAATAAAGTGCAACTGTGGATAGAAGAAAAACTATAAGGAGCATATAATATTAATAAAGATTATCCAGAAAGTACGTATTCCTTATGAGTTATGAGATTGCTATGCTTAGTGTTCAGGGAAGCGTGAAGCGGAAAAAAGCGAAAAAAGCGATAAGGCCCCGCTTCACGCTTTAAGCGATGAAGCGCTTACATACTCAATCTAGTCTGTGAAGCGTAGAAGGCTCACATCGCTTCGCTTCATCGCTTTAAGCGATGAAGCGCTTGCTTTCCTGAACACTGGCTATGCTATTTACCAACTAGCTAATTAAATACTACTAACACACTGAGGATAGTGAGCTCTTCTGCATTTGTATTCAAACTATATATGTTCGTTACCCCTCAATCTCAAACAAGACCATATGAATTCTCTATAACTATGCAGCTCATTATATGTTACGATGATTCCTAATTTGACTATTTTTATGCTGGTCGTAACCCTTTTCAGATATCCACGTATAGACCAGTTACAGTTTCACATTTATGTAAATACTAAATATACATATATAAAGATTGTTGATATATTCGCATCTACTATCAAGTACTCAGTAATCGTCGCAAAATAGTAAAAGAGTAATGAGTGCAGTAGAGTACTCCACACAGATCGACTTGAATCTTGGATATCCTCCATGTAAAATGTGTTTCTTTGAGGCATTACACTCAAATGTAGCTCTCAATACTTTAGCTGGTGAAAGCCTCAGAAAAGCCAATGCTTCTTTCTGCGCACTCTAGCAGGCACCTCTGTTGCACATCAAGATAAGAAGAGACCCAATATATCAGCAACCAATGATAGCCAAGACAAATTCTTAAGGAAGAATGGAAGCACAAGTGGCAGAGGTGGGTAGAATATGGATTTAATGGGTTCAATTGAACCTACCAGTTATGACACAGAACATTGAATAAATATGTGAAAAATATTTAGTCATGAACGAAAAATTTCAAAAGTGCAACAAATTTAGTGGTAAGAGATAAAGGTTGAACCCATTGAGTTTAAATTTTGGAACTGCCTCAGAGAACAAGACTGATGTACCTCCAATTACGTATAGAGAATTGTAGTGCACTTCACTCCAGAAACTCAGCCACAATTCTAAAAATAAAGAACAAGTTGTTAAATGTACGAAGATACAAAGAAGAGAAGAAAAATCAACACCTAAGACAAATTGAGAACACAAACTAAAGTATAAAACAGTCCTATTTTTATGTTCAGCACACGTGAATTTGCTCGACTACTACATCGTTCTTCATAGTAAGTATTGCCGTATTGCAACAACGAATTTGAAACAAACAATGTTCCTTATTGAACCTAGCCAAGGTTACTTGAACATTTTAATTAGTTTTCTCTAGATGACCACAAACAGAGATGTTTGCCTATTTAAAGAGAATCATCTCAAGAACATCCACAAACATGATCTAAATTTGAATTTCTGCAGGAGAAACATTCAGTTACTATGGTACATCATAAGTACTATCAATCAGAAAACATCATCCTATTAGTTTATTTTGCATAGGATTATGTCTCTTGGTAGTAGCAGCTAGGTAGCTCTCTAGGTAAGTATGTGTGCTCATTCACATATGAATGTATGCATGCATGTGTGGGTGTTTTTGTGCATACATGACAGACAAGATGCAGACAAGATGTATGAACGTACCTCTAGAAGGCTGTATGTCCTTGGGAAGAATCTCAATGTAGCCATTTTCGCGAAAAGAAGTGACCAAACATATTTTTACTCCATACTGCAATCAAAATTCAACAGGCGCAAAGAGTTACAACACCATAAATTATGGTGGACTATTTGGAAGAAAAGAAATGCATGAACTTTTGGGAGCAAGAATAAAAAATATGTGCCTGAATCATGATTTTATCCTAGCTTTTGTTTTAATTTCCCTTATATAAAGAGTCCTAATCTAATAAAAGTAGGGAAATATTTTACAATGTTCTAATAAAATATAACAAATCTAGACATATTAATCTATTAACATCTACCATATAAATTACATTTATTTTCAACATTATAGTTTGGGAATTGATTTATTCGGTTATTCTTTCCCCATGAAGAAAATATGGATGGAAAATATTGATACAATAACCTAGAATCTAGAGCCTAAAGGGCAACTTTTTTTCCCGGAATTGCCAAAGGTGCAACTAAATATACAAACAAATCAAAACGGCAAAGGCATGTACCGCCCACGCCTCACTACAAACGTTAAGGGGCCATTAATTCTCACTGTTAAGGCATGAAGGGCATCATGCCTTGCAAGGCGGTACCAGTCCCACGCCTTAACTGTATAATTTATTCCCTTGCTTACATACATTTCAGAGCAAGGGAATAAATTCCCCTGCATTCACAAGACATTGACTACAAGGCGCACGGTGCATCTATTTATAAATTACAAAGAACAATAATTTAGATGATATTACTTATGATTTGATGGAACTGAAGGTGCAACAAAGAGTTCGGTTGTACCTGTTTTGGTTGTGCGGGGGAACAATATTTCCCGACAAGTCTGGGTGTAAATTCAGTTCAGATTATTTGATTGACATGCGTGATTCAGACGCAATGTCAACACAAGCTTAGGGAGCAGTTGCTCTATCGTACTTGTACTATTGTGTATGTCGTGCATCAATGGACTCTTCAAGTGATATTTGTGGTTTTCTTTCTTTAGTGCAGGTATGTGAATTTTATATTGTACTATGTACTAAGTTTTATTATGATAAAACAAAAATTCTTGATTCTATTTTTTGTAGGTATGCGCTTGCGAGTGTATTATCCCACTGCAGCCTTGACTGCCGCATACATGTCAAGCGTCTGTAGATCACTTGTGAGCCACTACAGGCGTACCTTCAAGCGCTACAAAATTTACGAGACTAAACCACTTCTAATTGATAGACTCATGTGCTAAAGACAACCCTTGAGGCTTCTCCATTCGTTTGATCACATGAAATGATATAAGATATTGTACTCCACAGGTATAAACTATTATTTCGATACTTGCTAATGAAATATCTTAAGACATTTGAATAACGAGCTGATAATGTGTCATGGTTATGGTTTCAGAAAGTGTTGATGATCTTCACTTGCTCATATTTGATATCGTATTCACTAGAGCTTCCTTACTTTTTTACTTGTTATTTTGTCCGTTTGACATATAAGTACATATTTTATACGTACTTGCGTCCCTATGGTCGAGGGCACTGCATTTACATAAATGCATAATCTGACGCACAGGTTAGCAGACCATCCCACTAGGCACTCATCCTCTCAGCTATACATTTGGTGAGCTCCACTTCTACTTGGAGCTAGGATGTGTCTAGGACTCTTTCCTGTATATATTCTATGATTATGGGTAAGTCG